>CAKNYM010029718.1:14028-29519 GCA_932195095.1 Andricus curvator | reverse complement strand
GTTAATGAAAAAAGTTTTACTATAAAACACCGTTTTTCAAAATATATAAATTACCATAACTTCCCTACTCTTTAATAGAATGTATTAATATTATAGGTCAATCGATTCGTTTCGAACCAAGGGATCTTTTATATTCCTGCATCAACTTTGAATTATGTTAATGAAAAAAGTTTTACCATAAAAAACCGATTTTCAAAATATATAAATGACAATAACTTCCATACTCTTTAATAAAATGTATTAATATTATAGGTCAATCGAATCGTTTCGAACCAAGGAATCTTTTATATTCTTGCATCAACTTTGAATTATGTTAATGAAAAAAGTTTTACTATAAAAAACCGTATTTTCAAATATTATGCATTACCAAAGCTTCCTTACTCTTCAATAGAATGTATGAATATTAAAGGTCAATCGATTCGACTCGAATTAACACATCTTTTCTGTTCTTGCATCAACTTTGAATGACGTTAATGAAAAAAGTTTTACTATAAAACACCGATTTTCAAAATATATAAATTACCATAACTTCCCTACTCTTTAATAAAATGTATTAATATTATAGGTGAATCGATTCGTTTCGAACCAAGGGATCTTTTATACTCCTGCACCAACTTTGAATTATGTCAATGAAAAAAGTTTTACTATAAAAACCCGATTTTTAAAATATTAATAAATGCTCAGAAAAAATGCAACAAATATTTTCAGAAATCCTTCGCTCTGTTTCAAAATATTAGTCGGGAAAATAAGCCCTCCAAATTTCATCAATTTATCTGCGACCGTTTTCAAGTTATCGCGTTCACAAAAAAGCCTGACATCCACACATCCATACACATACACATCCGGACAATTGCTTAGAACATTGTATTAGACATTTTGAAATTGGGGAAGGTTCAATCAAATGAATTTAAAATTTTTGGAAAATGTTACCATTACAAAGCTTCCTCTATGAGGAAGCAAAATTACAGATATGAATCCATGGAACGTGTTTATTATTTATTAAATCTGCATATAAGTTTAATTGTTAACCCCTATCGAGGGTAAAGCCAAAGGATCGAAGTAAAATAAAATGGGGGAAGGAAGAAACAATGTGATACATTAAAATCTATTGTAGATCTGATCGAGGAGCAGAAATGGTTCACCGTTGAGCAGGACTCCAGGACTCCAGGTGAAGCAATCGAACCGAATAACGCCTTTTGACGTTAACGCCAGGGCTCTTGTGCGTGCACCATAAATGCAGCCGGCAACAATGGCTCTCGATTCTTATCTCCCGCATTAGTTCCTGGTTACCGGGGACGTTTTGCCATTATGTTTGCACTTGAACTATCACTCCATTGTCTCATTTATCTGATAGGAGTGAAGTGCGTCGTGTAACGAATTCGTGTGCCACTCAGAACCCAATTACTTTTATGCCCGTCTGCTCTTCACAATTTTAGGTATCGTCCACCAGATCCCTTTTCCACAAATTTTTATGTGATCCGCCATCCAGATTAGCTTAATTTACTCCTTCCGTAAAATTAGGAATTCAAATTGGATACGATCAGAGATGGAAAGTAACTAGTTCCCTTTAAATAGTTACTGTCTTTTAGTAACGATAGTGTTAACGACAGTACTTTTATAAGTAACGAATTGGTAACTAGTTACATTTTTTTCAGTAACAGTAACTATAAAAACTGTTATTTTTTTTAGCTACTTTCGGAATGTAGTTCACAAGTCTTTCTTACGGCAATCAATCAATTGTATTGCTTTTCCAACTATTTTTTCATTTTCACTATTCAAATTGTGGTGGCAGATAGCCGTAGAAATTTCTAGCCCAATATAGGAAAATTGACATTTTCCTTCCACCCTGGGATACAAAATTTTCTAAAATCTATAAAAACACTTAGAAAGAAATAAAATAGCTGTGAATTCGATCTTGAGTGTTTCCACTTTGTTTGTACTTATAATTGTATGGTGCTCATTTCACGAGCACTTTGCATCCCGTTAGCAAATGTTTTTGCTTCCTCATAGAGGAAGCATTAGTTATTTTTTTCAATAATAGACAAACCAAAGTCTTCACTTTGATCAATTTAAAAATAGATATTTACAAAAAATACGAAATTACAAAATAATACAAATTTTTTTTTTAAATACAAAAACAAATCAAATTTCCTATTCAAAATGATAATTTTTCAAGCTAGAAAAGGGAAGGGAAAAGTTCTGTAGCACTATATCCCTTTCCCAGATTTATGATTTCTGCACAAAAATTGTCAGAATTATTCTATTTGAAAATTTATGATCAAAAAGTCTTTTCTATTCATGCATCAACTTTGAATTATGTTGAAGAGAAAAGTTTTACTATAAAAAACCGTATTTTAAAATATTATGCATTACCAACGGCCATACATACATAGCCAACGGCCACACCACGCTGAAAAACCCAGTTCTCGTCAGATCACTGAAGTTAAGCAGCATTGGACGCGGTTAGTACTTGGATGGGTGACCATTCAAGAATACTGAGTGCTGTTGGCACATCGTGGGTGTGGTGAGCCCACACTTGTAGTTATTTATAACTACAAGAAAACTATCCATCTAGAAACACTACCCGAATCGGGTAGTGTCACGCCTACCCTGAATGGGAAATGGCTTAATGGTATACATACCATAGCTTCCTTACTCTCCAATAAAATGTATTAATATTGTAGGTCAATCGATTCGCCTTGAATCAACACAACTTTTCGATTCTCGCATCAACTTTAAATTATGAGAATGAGAACATTTTTACTATAAAAATCAATTTTTAAAATATATAAATTACCATAACTTCCCTACTCTTTAATGAAATGTATTAATATTGTAGGTCAATCGATTCGTCTTGAACCAAGGAACCTTTTATATTCTTGCATCAACTTTGAATTATGTCGATGAGGAAAGTTTTTCTGTTTGAAACAGATGATTCAAATACTATAAATGAGCATAACTTCCTTAATCTTCAATAAAGTGTATTAATATTATAGATAATTCGATTTGCCTCGAATCAAGGAATCTTTTCCATTCTTCCATCAATTTTGAATTATGTTAGTGAAAAAAGTTTTACTATAAAAAATCGTGTTTTCAAATATTATGCATTAGCATAGCTTCTTCACTCTTCAATAAAAGGTATCAATGTTATAGGTCAATCGATTCGTCTTGAATCAATACAACTTTTCGATTCTCGCATCAACTTTAAATTATGAGAATGAGAAAATCGTTACCATAAAAATCGATTTTAAAAATATATAAATCACCATAACTTTCCTACTCTTTGATAAAATATATTATAATTGTAGGTCAATCGATTCGTCTCGAACCAAGGAATCTTTTATATTCTTGCATCAACTTTGAATTATGCCAAGGAAGAAAATTTTTCTGTTTGAAACAGATTTTTCAAATATTATAAATGAGCATAACCATTTTCAAGTTATCGTGTTCACAAAAAAGTGTGACATCCACACACACATATCCACACAAATATCCGGACAATTGCTTAGAACATTGTATTAGACATTTTTAAATTGAGGAACGTTTAATTGAATGAATTAAAAATATTTGGAAAATGTTACCATTACTATTCTCGCATCAACTTCAAATTATGAGATGAGAAAATTGTTACTATAAAAATCGATTTTAAATATATATAAATTACCATAACTTCCCCACTCTTTGATAAAATGTATTAATATTGTAGGTCAATCGATTCGTCTCAAACCAAGGAATCTTTAATATTCATGCATCAACTTTGAATTATGTTGAAGAAAAAAGTTTTACTATAAAAAACCGTGTTTTAAAATATTATGCATAACCATAGCTTCTTTACTCGTCAATAAAATGTATAAATGCTATGGGTTAATCGATTCGTCTGGAATCAAAACAACTTTCATATTCTCGCATCAACTTTAAATTATGAGAATGAGAAAATTGTTACTATAAAAATCGATGTTAAAAATATATGAATTATCATAACTTTTCTACTCGTTAATAAAATGTATTTTAATTGTAGGTCAATCGATTCTTCTCGAACCAAGGAATCTTTTATATTCTTGCATCAACTTTGAATTATGTCAATGAAAAAAGTTTTTCTGTTTGAAACAGATGATTCAAATACTATAAATGAGCATAACGTACTTAATCTTCAATAAACTGTATTAATATTATAGATCAATCGATTCGTCTCGAATCAAGGAATTTTTTCCATTTTTGCATCAATTTTGAATTATGTTAGTGAAAAAAGTTTTACTATAAAAAAATCGTGGTTTCAAATACTATGCATTAGCATAGCTTCTTTACTCTTCAATAAAATTTATCAATGTTATAGGTCAATCGATTCATCTTGAATCAACACAACTTTTCGATTCTTGCATCAACTTTAAATTATGAGAATGAGAAAATCGTTACTATAAAAATCGATTTTAAAAATATATAAATTACCATAACTTTGATAAAATGTAATAATATTATAGGTCAATCGATTCGTCTCGAACCAAGGAATCTTTTCCGTTCTTGCATCAATTTCAAATGATGTTAGTGAACAAAGTTTTACTATAAACCCCGTGTTTTCAAATATTATGCATTACCATAGCTTCCTTACTCTTTAATACAATGTATTATAAATGTAGGTCAATCGATTCGTCTTGAATCAACACATCTTTTCTCTTCTTGCATCAACTTTTAATTATGTTAGTGAAAAAAGTTATACCATAAAAAATCGTGTTTTCAAAAATTATGCATTACCATAGCTTCCTTACTCTTCAATAAAATGTATTAATATTATAGGTCAATCGATTCGTCTTGAATCAACAAAACTTTTCTATTCTGACATCAACTTTAAATTATGCGAATCAATAAATTTTTACTATAAAGATCGATTTTAAAAATATATAAATTACCATAACTTCCCTACTCTTTAAAAAAATGTATTAATATTGTAGGTCAATCGATTCGTATCGAACCAAGGATTTTTATATTCTTGCATCAACTTTGAATTATGTTGAAGAAAAAAGTTTTACTATAAAAAACCATATTTTCAAAAATTATGAATTACTATAGCTTGCTTACTCTTCAATAAAATGTATTAATATTGTAGGTCAATCGATTCGTCTCGAATCAACACATATTTTCTGTTCTTGCATCAACTTTGAATTATGTTAATGAAAAAAGTTTTACTATAAAAAACCGATTTTCAAAATATATGAATTACCATAACTTCCCTACTCTTCAATAAAATGTATTAATATTATAGGTCAATCGATTCGTCCCGAACCAAGGAATCTTTTATATTCATGCATCAACTTTGAATTTACTATAAAAAACCGACTTTTAAAATATTATTGAGTGCAAAAAAAATGCAATAAATATTTTTAGAAATCCTTTGTTCAGTTTCAAGATATTAGTGGGGAAAATAAGGAAGGTTTAATTAAATGAATTTAAATTTTTTGGAAAATGCTACCATTACAAAGCTTCCTCTATGAGTAAGCAAAATAATTTCAAAGTTAAATATTAATTTCTCTTTGGTTGATAATGAATTTTTTAAACTGGAAATTTAACTATTTCAGTTATTTTACTTATTATTTTAATTGAAAATTTATCTTTTTTGTTTAAAAATTTTATTATTTGGTTAAAAATTTAATTATTTTGACTAAATGAAGATGTCAAATTGTTTTCGATCAATTGGTCATTTTGTAATAATAACTTTCTAGCATTATTCGAGGAGAAGATAGTTATAAACCACATTAAATTGTTTAAACAATTATGTTTGTTAATTTTCATTAAATATCACCTCACTGAGTGAAAAGTGAAGAAAACTGTAAGAGTTCAGAAAAAACCGCAACTTTGTAGCACTTATCTAACAGAAGGTAGTTATAAACAATAATAACAAATTGTTTAAACAATAATTCTTGTTAACTTTATTTAATTATTCAGCTCACTATAATTGAAAATTGGACAAAAAGTGGAAAATTTGTGCAAAAACTGCAATTTTTTAGCATTATTCCAAGAGAATATTATTAAAAATAACAATAAATTGTTTAAACAATTATGTCTGGTAACAATAATTATTAACGAATAGAAATTTATTAAAAATCAAATAAATAAATATAATAATTACTAATGGACAATTTGTATATTTCCCATGACTCCTTAAACAATTTTTAATTGTTTAAACAAATGTAACTTATTTAAACAATCATTCATTCCCAAAAAATGTAAAAAATAATCGTATTTTCTGATTGAAATGTAATAGTTTGTCATTGTTTGGAGTATTAATTTTTATTTTGAAACATTATGTAATTATTTAAACAATAACGTATTGTTTATTCTCAAAATATCTCAAAATTGACCCAGAGATGTCCAGTCTTTTCTCAAATTGGTATCCTATGCTACTTTTTGTCGAGCAATTATATAATTTTGATAGATTTGTCCTAATTTTTGATACATTTCTATTTGTTTAAACAATTTTGATTTGCTTAAGCAGTTTTTTCGATAACTTAAAAAAAATTAAATTAAAAATACATATAATTATTTTTCTGACTGTATAGTGTATAGAAAGAATATATTAACCATTTTTAAAATGTTTAAACAAATATAATTTGTTTAAACAATTACTTTTCCAAAAATATTTTTTAAATCTTATTTTCTGAATTAAACCTAATATTGAATGATTTCGAGGAGTAATAAAATCTGCTAAAAACTTTATCTTATTGTTTATACAATTAATTATTGTTTTTTCTTCAACTTTCCTTCAAATTGAGTATGGATGGTTTACATCTTCTTTGGCGCATTATTAAATAAATCATAAAAGTCATAATAAAATTTAAATTATAAAAGTGTATTTATTATTGCTTTCTTCATATTTTTACAATCTTTATCATAATTATATTATAAAAAAAGCACATTTACTCATGCAAATTATGCATATAAAATGGATTTGGATTATATTTCATTATAGCATTTGAAAGTCTTATGAATATCAATCTGAAATACTTGAAGACCAAAAAATATATATTAAAATATATTTGCGAAAATAATTCTATGTGTATTATTTTATATTATTGATCCACATTTTTTAATAGAAAACTGCTTGAACGAATAAAAATTGTTTAAACAACGACACGACGTTTTTAACAGCATTTACTACTATTCGAAATCATTAAATATTATGTTTAATTCATAAAATACGATTTAAAAAATATTTTTGAAAAAATAATTGTTTAAACAAATCATATTTGTATAAACAGTTAAAAATGGTTAATATATCCTTTCTATACACTATACAGTCAGAAAAATAATTATATGTATTTTATTTTTTAAAGTTATCGAAAAAAAAACTGTTTAAGCAAATCAAAATTGTTTAAACAAATAGAAATTTATCAAACATAAAAAGAAATGTATCAAAATTATATAATTATTCAACAAAAAGTAGCATAGGATACCAATTTGAGAAAAAACTGGACATCTCTGGATCAATTTTCAGATATTTTGAGAATAAACAACAAGTAATTGTTTAAATAATTACATAATGTTTCAAAAGAAAAATTAATACTCCTAACAATGACAAACTATTACATTTCTATCTGAAAATACGATTATTTTTCACATTTTTTGGGAATAAATAATTGTTTAACTAAGTCAAATTTGTTTAAACAATTAAGAATTGTTCAAAAATTCAATTGTCCATTAGTAATTATTTGTATGAAAAAGACGACAGAAATTCTTAAAAAGTAACAATAATACGTAAAAATGTAGTTTTTTTATTTTTGGGTCATATTTGGGGCGCTGTGTGTGTGTGGGGGGGGGGTAAGGGTGGGTTAAAAATAAGAGTTATTAGTATGGTTTTATTTCATAGGTACTTCTCTTCAAACCCTAAAAAAGTTGGCACGTTTCGATCAAACCTTGAAGTATGAGTTCAATTTTACAAAAATCCAAAATTTCCCCATGTTAATTAAATGGGATTTTGAAGTGCCCGGTGTTTTTTTGCCCGGTTAGAAAAGTAAATGTTCAACTAAAAAAAAACGAATTTTCAACAGAGTAGTTTGTTTTTTTCATTAAAAAAAATGATTTTTTAACCAAAAAAAAGATTTAAATTTTCAGTTAGAAAAAAGCAATTTTCAACCAAAAAAATGAATTCTCAACAAAATATAAAAATATAATAGTTAAACTGTTGAAATTTCGAAGAAGAAAAAATTACCGATTTTTTTTCCCCCGCCATGCATTTTTTTGTTTGGGGGGGGGGGCGCACTTGCCCTGTAGCTCGAAAAGCGTTTTTTGGACCACCCTGGTACACACATTATTGATGTTGCTAGAAGAATAAATAATAGTAATAATAATTTATTAATTAATAAATTATAAATAATAAGAAGTAAATAAAATAAAAAGGCTTCCTTTGTTAGATTTTGATCGATAAAAATTGAGTCACTCGGATCATCGAAGCTCCTAGAGGACCTCGAGCCTAAAAAGATAACGATCGTGCCAAGTAGGGGTTACATGGAACATAATACTCGAAAATTCCCTTGGGAGATGGGAGGCTGGATTTTCACGTACCACGAACAAAGATCCCTAGGTTGCAGTATCAGGAGGTGGAATGAGGTTTCGATTCGAGAATTGGTTTTAGTGTTACATACGTACCAAGTGCGATGGCAATGATTCGATTAAAATAAATGTCAGAGATTTACTTTCCAATATTTTCGAAATGAGTTTGCCAAATTGCGACATATATATTCTAGAAAAAAGTTGGGGTCTCTTTCACAATTTATTCTGAATTAGGATACACACTAATCCTTCAATAAATCACAAACATTAATCAAAATAAGCATTGTCATTAGGGTGGTCCAAAAAATACCGATTTTGAAAAAGATCAGGTGCTTCTTGATATTTAGTTGCAAATCATGAACAAATATTACTGTATAGGTTTGTAGAATTCTCATTTCCGAAGAAAGAAACATCATACGGAAAAAATTTATCCATAAAAAAGTCACGAACTAGTAGCTAGGTCTCGGATATGAGAAAAATTGATCGGATAATGATGTATTTTCGTAAATAATCTGCGAACTTTGAGAAAGAATTGACGAACTCGATGTGAAAATTCTAAAAAGGTCCATCACTTTTTTTACGTGAATAATTGCATAAATATTACGAGTGATTGAAAAAAGATTCTCAGAGCACTTACGAGCTTGCCCGACAAATCGGGGAACTGGAAAGTAGGTTCGCCTGTATCTGGCCCGTACCCAAGCTCGCCCAAACGCGCGGTGCGTGTGTGCGCTCGTATGTGTGCTTCGAGCTCGTCGGATGAGTGTTTACGCACACCTGGTTTATGTTTCGAAACTTGGTGAGTCAGCAGTCTTTTGAGGATTCGAATCTTCTGAGTTGCGAATTTATTAATTAATATAAATTAAATCACACAAATAAAATTTTTCCTCTTTTATATTTCAGTCTGAAATTTTCAGGAACTGTTCGTAGGAAATTCGAACTGTTCGTCAACAATTTTGAAATGTATCCATGCTACAAGTTTGTGACTTTTTCACGAATAAATTTTATCCGTGCGGAAATTTAAAGCCATATTAAAGGAGTACGATAATTAGTGTTCTGAAAAGTTTAAATGCTCGGACAAATTTTCTCGAGCATTTTTGTTATGAGCATTTTGAATTAGGGTTTAAAAAATCGTATTTTCTATCTTTATTAATAATAATTACATTATTCAAATTTCGCGGGAAAATGCATAGCTTCAAATTGGAAAGGGCGCTACATTTAAATGATAAAAGAAGTCAAAGTAATGGAAAACATTTTATTTGCATTAAACAGTGCCTTATTCAGGGTTGCTACAATTTCCCGATTTCTAAATTCTTCAAGGTATAAATTAATCGTACACCTAGAAGATTAGTAATGTTGATGCAAACAAATTTTGTTTCTAAATATATTTAAAACACTTTTTAGTTGTGTTTTTAAGTAAAAAAAAGACATTTTCAACCACGGAAATTAATTTTTAACTAAAATGATGAATCTTCAATAGTTGAATCTTCAAGCCAAAAGATTAATTTTCTACTAAAAAAGACACATTTTCAACGAAGTAAATGAATTTTCATCTAAAAGAGATCAATTTTCAACCAAAAATAAAATAGTTCAATTTTCAGTTAGAAAAATAAATGTTGAATCAAAAAAATCTAATTTTCAACAGAGTAGTTTGTTTTTTGTTCATCCAAAAAAATGATTTTTTATTTAAAAATAGAAGAATTCAATTTTCAGTTTAAAAAAAAACAATTTTCAACCAAAAAAATGAATTCTCAACAAATTAATTCAATTTTACACCCAGAAGGTGAATTTTCTACCAAAAAAGATACAGTTTCAATAAAAATTATAAAATTTTCAACTAAAAAAGATAGATTTACAAACCAAGAATATAATAGTTCAATTTGCGGTTAGAAAAGTAAATTTTAAACAAAAAAACGAGTTTTCGGGAAAATTAATTGATTTTCATCTAAAAATGTAAATTTTCAAGCAAAAATGGAATAGTTACGTCGTCAGTTAAAAAAATTGATTTTCAACTAAAAAGAAATGAATTTTCAACCAAAGAAATTAATTTTTAATCACAATGACGAATTTTTAACTAAAAGTATGAATTTTTGACCAAAAAGTGGAATTCTCAACTCAAAATATGAATTTTACATCAACAACAAAAACGAATTTTCAACAAAACAGATAATTTTTTGAGGAAAAAAGTTACATTTCTATCAAAAAAGGTAAATTTTCCACAAAACATGGAATAGTTTAAGATTATTTTTAAATAAAAAATTATGAATCTTCAACTGGAAAAAAATTTAATTTTTAACCAAAGACATGAATTTTCAACTAAAAAGATCAATTTTCTACCAAAAATAAAATAGTTGAATTTTCAGTTGGAAAAATAAATTTTCCACCAAAAAAAGAACGAATTTTCAACAGAGTAGTTTCTTTTTTTTCATCCAAAAAAATGATTTAAAAAAAGAATAGAAGAATTCAATTTTCAGTTAAAAAAAAAAATTTCAACCAAAAAAATGAATTCTCAACAAAATAATTCAATTTTACACCCAAAAGATGAATTTTCTGCCAAAAAAGATACAGTTCCAATAAAATATTTAAATTTTTAACCAAAATAGATAGATTTACAAACCAAGAATATAATAGTTCAATTTGCAGTTAGAAAAGTAAATTTTAAACAAAAAAACGAGTTTTCGGGAAAATTAATTAATTTTCATCTAAAAATGTAAATTTTCAAGGAAAAATGGAACAGAGACATCGATAGTTAAAAAAATTAATTTTCAAGTAAAATGAAACGTATTTTCAACCAAAGAAATTAATTTTTAATCACAATGATGAATTTTCAACTAAAAATATGAATTTTTGACCACATAGTGGAATTCTCAACTCATTGCTATCAAAAAAGGTCTTTTCCACAAAAAATGGAATAGTTAAAGTGAATTTTTAACTAAAATTATGAATCTTCAAAAAAATTTTATTTTTCACCAAATTCATGAATTTTCAACTAAAAAGATCAATTTTCTACCAAAAATAAAATAGTTAAATTTTCAGTTAGTAAAATTAATTTTCAACCAAAAAAGAAACGAATTTTCAACAAAATAGTTAAATTTTCAACTAAAGAAATAAATTTTCAACCAAAAAGATGAAGTTTCAACTAATGAGAGAACTCTTCTACCAAAAACAGACAAATTTTCAACAAAGAGTTGAATTTTAACCTAAAACAGATAAATTTTAAAATAAAAATAGAATAGTTAAATTTTCAGTAAAAAAATCAATTTTCAATAAAATTAAAATAAATTTTCAACAAAATAGTATAATTTCCAACTACGAGCGATAAATTCCTATCAAAAAAGATAAATTTTCGACAAAAAGTGGAACAGTTACATTTTTAGTTAAAAAAATTAATTCTAAATAAGAAAAAACAAATTTTTAACCAAAAAGATAAATTTTCAACCAATAAGATGAATTTTCTATCCAAATGGATGAATCTATAATAAAGTTCACGATTTACCAACCAAATATTTTAATTTTTTAAGGTATTTTGAATCAAAAAGATGAATTTTTCACCAAGAAGATTAAATATTCACTCAAAAAATTCAAGTTTTCAATAAAACACAATAGAATAAAAAGAAAACTAATTTTAAACCAAAAATATCTCCACGAATCTAATAATTTTATTATCTTCGAAAACGACTTTTTTCTACAATTTTTTGAAAATCCTGCAGAATTAAAAAAAAATTACGTTAAAATCCTCCTGATTCTTTTTTGAAAATTTGGAAAATCTTATTAAATATTCTTTTTAAATTAATTTTGCAACAAAAAAGTTATTGTTAGTTTTCTTGGGAATTTTGACACAAATTTCTTATTCATTTAAAACCTTTCAAAATGCCTAAAATTTATCATTCAAAAAAATGTTTTCAATATTTTTAAATATTCTCCTAAAATAAATTTTTCAAAATAAAAAATCATTAAAAATTTTCCCAGAAAACTTGAGAAATTAAAAAAAATTAATCTTTTAAAGATGTTTAAAATGCTTTAAAGTTTTATTTCGAACTCTTCAAAAATCTAAATTTAGTTTTTCATTTTCCGAAATCTTTTCTAGTTTTTAATTTAATGTTTGGATCTTTTCAAAACTTGTAAATATCTCTTAAACTAACTCAAATTATTGCCAAATTGATAATTGTTCAATTGTTATTTATGCATCAAAATTCAATAATTCGACTTACATATTAAAAATTTGTTAAATAGAACAATTCAAATTTTAAGGTTCAAATTTTTAATTTAACACTCTGAAATATTAACGATTAAAGGCTTTATATTTCAAATAATTCAGTTTAAAATTGTTTAGTTTTTAATATTTGATTTATAATTGCTTATTTTAAATGAAAAGTAAAATATTGCGAAATATCCAGAAAAATGTCTTCCTTAATTAAAAAATTTCGAATTAAATTGGTTAAAAATGGGATATTTTAGATTGAAACAATATTTGAATAGGATTTGAAATTAAATTGAAAATTGAATAATTTTCAATACCTTATTTTTAAAATACAAGTAAATTTGATTTCAATTTTTAAAAATTCAATAATTTTCATTCGTGACTTTTAAACATATTAGAACTTTAAATTGTCAATCATTAAAATTGAAGAGATTTTTATTTTGAAATTTTACAATCAAAAATTGTGCAGCTCTCAAGATTAAAAATCGAAAATTTTATAATTTTTATGATTTATATCTGAAACTTTTGAATTTGGAAACTTTAGACTTCAAATCTCTTGACTTTTGATCTTCAAAATCATTCAAATTTAATAATTTTGATTTATTCCTCTTTAAAATTGAAGAATTTTCCGGTGCAAATCTTAAAAATTGAACTACACGTACAAAAGAAAAAAACGTTTAAAATTACATTATTCAAACTATAAACATTTAAGATTAATTTTATAATCCTAAATTTTACAAATTGAAGAATTTTAAATCTTCAAAATATTTTTCATAATTGAACTATTAAAAAAATGTTTATAATTACATACCTTTGAAATATAAAGCTTAAAAATTGAATGATTTTCAATTCTATTATTTCAAAAGTTAAGAATTTTCAATTCCAACTCATCAAAACTGTGGAACTTTAAATGGTGAATCTTTTAAATTGAAGAGTTTTTAATTTTTTAAATTTACAATAAAAAATTGCAAAAGTTTTAGGATTTACAATTACAAATTTCAAATGTTTTGAGATTTACAATTAAAAATTTTGTAATTTTGATCATTTACATTTGAAATTTCTTTAATTTTGAAGATATAGAATTGAAAACTCTTGATTTTTAAAATAATATAAATTCAAGAATTTTGATTTGTAGATCTTTAAAATTGAATTTTTCAGTTATAAATAAATATAAATATAAATATAAATATAAATATAAATATAAATATAAATATAAATATAAATATAAATATAAATATAAATATAAATATAAATATAAATATAAATATAAATATAAATATAAATATAAATATAAATATAAATATAAATATAAATATAAATATAAATATAAATATAAATATAAATATAAATATAAATATAAATATAAATATAAATATAAATATAAATATAAATATAAATATAAATAAATAATAATAAAATAATGAAAATAAAATAAATATAAATAAATAAGTTTTCAGTTATAAATCTCAAAAATTAAACTATTTGAAAAAAAAAAACATTTGAAATTCTATCTTTCTAAATCATACATATTAAAAATTAAAGATTCTTCAATTGCAAATCTTCAAGATGGACCTATTTAAAAAAAATTGTTCAGAATCACTCGGTTTAAAAACCGGTTCTTTAACATGACTTTTTTTATTCAACCAAAATGAAGAAAATCATTATAATTGAAGATCATTTTTATTGAGCAAAGAACCATTTCTTTGAATCAAAGAAATTTTTCTTTGATTGAGAGAGTTTTTTACAAAATTCGCCTTTTCGGCTTGAAAATTCAGCAATTTCGTAGAAAATTCAACTGTTTTGTAGAAAATTCCTTTTTTTTAAATTGAAACTTTATTTAAATGAAAATTCAACTTTTTGATTTTAGCGAAAAATAAGTTTTTCTGGGGTAAAATTCAACTCTTTCGTTGAAAATTAATATGTTTTAGTTGAGGATTCAAATATTTTGTTCATAATTTGTCTTTATTGTTGATAAATTCAACTGTTTTTGATTTAAAATTAAAATATTTTTGTCGCTAAAATATCAACTATATTGGTTGAAAATTCATCTTTTCAAATTGAAAATTCATCTTTTCGAATTGAAAATTCAACTTCTTTGTTGCAAGTTGAACTAATTTCTTAAGAATTATTTTTTTTGTTGGAGATTGATATTTTTAGTTGAAAATTCGTTTTTTTTTAAATTACGTCAGATACGTGCTTCAAAATAAAAAAAAAAAGTTGACGTAATTTTTGCACGGCACGAAAGTTCTAGATGTCTGTAAAAGCCTGCAATAGGAACCTATATCGATAACTCAGTTTATCCTCAATTTAAGCTTCGTAATTTTGAAGGGAAGAAATTTTCAAAGAAAAAGTTAAAGATGAAAGAGAAATATTTTTGTTTGTTTTTATCGTATAGAGCTTTTTCTTTGATGTCCAAGATCTGGTTTTGATTCCTCTTTTCGTATAAAAGAAATTCCCTCGTCGATTTAAATTCATGCTCTTTATTCTGGTAGAGATTCGTTATCTATATCAGGTTTAAAGGGCAGACACGTATGATCAGCCGCACAAGGGCCACATGGGGATTCTTTTATGGGGTCCAAGCACGCTACGATTGAAGTTCACCGTTGATTGAAAAGCTCGAGTTTTACCGAGTTGTTTTGTGATTTGCATTCCTAGTTCAGTCAAAGACTGGTTGCCCTTTTTCTATAAGAAAATTTTTTACTTCTCTAACTCCTAACTCCTAACTCCTAACTCCTAACTCCTAACTCCTAAC
>CAKNYM010029717.1:198-10644 GCA_932195095.1 Andricus curvator | reverse complement strand
TCTGTCATATCCGGTAAATATCAAGGTCATGTCCATACTCAATAGATTTTCGTGAAAATCTTAGCAGAAAAAAATTCTAAAAATAGGACCTTGCTGGCGCTACTGCTACACGTACAACACGACCTTCTCTCATGCTCATAGTTACAGTACCTAAACATTTTCTCCACATCGAGTAACTCTTGCTTCTCTTTGAGACTCTTCTAACTTTATTTTCCATCCTTATCATATTAGTTATGGATTTTTATTAATTATAATCAAATAATTTTTTCCTTTTCAGCAAAATATTTAATCACGTTCTATCCTACCACCTCTTAGTCTCCTTTAGACTGTACTAAAGCTATTATCTTTGTGTTGTTCCCCCTAACCGTTTTTTCCCTATAATGATGTGGATTCACGCGTCAAAAAGATTGCCATTTTATATTTGAAAACCTATTTTAGAAAACTTTTTTGGTTCATCCTGTAAAATTTAACTTATGGTTCTTTATCCAGTAGTCATTCTCATGCCTTCATTTTTAAGCTGTATTTGTTTGTTAGTAAATCACAGTACACCCGACTCTCGGTTTAGCCACTCGCAGTTTAGTAATCCCTAGAGCTGCTTGCCTACGCAGTTTCTCAGCGCGCGGGGCGAGAGACGGTTGCGATTCTTGCCTGAAAAACCCCAGCAGCGCAGCGGAATGGCGCAGTGCGCTGGTAGTCTCATACGGAGATTGTGCAATATTATGCATTCCAATTGGAAACGGTTTAGGCGGCCCTGACTGTTTACGTTTCGATACTCCCGATTTAGCAACAAGGCTACTTGCAGGCAACCCCCGACATTGTGGTTAAACCGAGAGTCGGGTGAACTTGAAAAAACACTTTTAGAACTTAATTTATAATAAATTGATACTTTTTTGTTATTTTTCAAATATTGGACTAATTTACCTACTTACGAAAATCACAAAATAAAAAATTCCGGAATAATAAAATTTCCGACAGTTTATGATATAACCGAATTTGAAAATTCCCGAAATAAAATTGCACAGATTTCGCAAAGACTGTAGGTCTGTATAAAACTACAGAATCATTCAGTGTAAAAAATATATGAAATGTAAATAATTTCATAACTATCTGATATATTCCCAGGAAAAGAAAACAAACTGAACTCTCGGTGCTGTAAAATGTACACCTTAAAATAATTGTAGATTCAAAAAATTCAGATTTGAATAAGTTTGGGATATTCTAAATCGGTCTTTTAACTAAATCTATTTTAATCTTTCAAATAATTCATGATACATATTTCAAAGAGACCCAGGTCCGACTCAGTGCGTTCAATAGGTCTTGGTTTCTTGAGATTTTATGTTTAGGATTACGTGATCTTAAACTTTATTTATAGCTGTACTCAAAATGTTTCAAATAAATTCAAACGTTGAAAAATGTATGCAATTATAATTAAATTTTTAATACAAATTCATTTTTGATTCAGTCAAAAAAAGTCCCCTTTCGATCCGAAGCCTCAATTTTATCAAAATTTGAAACAAGAATCTTCTTAAATATTTAAAATATCATTTATAAAAGTATAACTTTTGCATTTCGTATCATAGCCATATTGACCGGACAATTTTAATTGATTCTCTTTTATCCACTGATTATTTCCAAAGAAAAATTATTCCAGCGCAGAGGCTGTTTTATATGCCGGACGAATATTTTCAGCCTAAGCTGAGACATTTTTCAAAATTTCCCCCGTGTCTCATGCCTTAAATTTCAAACTAATTGGATTTTCCACTTGTCTCGTAGTTTTATTTAAAGGTACGTTTATCATTTTGGAAGGCCAGTAGTCGCAGACAATAATTAACCAGTATTTTCAAAGTATAAAAGCTGTAATCTTAAGGTTAGGTTCGGTGACGAGATTATTGGAACAATAACTCCAAAATTTGAATAAAACATATCTTCATAAATATTTGTGTTAATTTACCTCTTAATTAGAAATGTAGTTCCAGAAGACTTAGAAAAGCCGAAATAATGCAAATAAATATCATTTAACCAGCCCACCGTACCACTGACATACGTGTCACAAATCAGAATACTATTTTCTATCATGATCCAACAAACCATGATCCAATCCACACAAGGTCTAGTCACGCGCAATTTAAAAAATTGCAGCCATTCAGCAACGATACCAGCTATACCACCATATTGAATAAATGTACAGCTGGCGGCTGTTTTGAATGGTAACCAAGATGGCCGTGGAGCTGGTATGCGCGAGTTGGCCGAAAATGGAACATTTTTCGGCTAGACCTTGTGTGGATTGGATCATGCAACAAACTATGGTCTCGCCACGCGCAAGTAAAAAAAAGTCAGCCAATCAGACCGTAGAGGGAAGATAGGTACAGAGGCGACAATGCAGCGGGCAGGTTGATGCACGCTAAGGAGATTGAGGCGACAGGGGAAGGCTTAGTTAGGTTTAGTTTGGGAACCAGCAACGCGTGGCGCTAGTACCACGAACCAGTGCTTTATGCTTAATCTGTGTGAGTGGGGGTAATAACATTTTAAATATCTCGGTTTTACAGTATATACATAATTCTCATGTCGCGAATTCTTTCAGAAAAATATATGCAAAAGTGACAGAGGTGTGTAATCGGGTTACGAGGGTCCGTGAATTTTACAAAAAAGTTTGTAAGGTTAAAGAGAATAATGAGTCTCATTTTTACAATGAAAATATAAGTACGTCAAAGTAATTGATAAATAACATCCTAATATATACATGTACAGAAATAAATTAGTTTTAAATCAATTTATAAATAATACAAACTTCGAACCAAATTCAAATTTTGTTTTGTATATTTTTGTTAATATTTTTAATAATCACAAATAAATCAGTACATTACAATTATCAGTATATGTTTCATTAACAGTTATGAAAGTAAAATTTGGGTTTTATTCTTTTCTTTTTACATATATCATACTTACTCGTACTGACTGATAATTTGAAATCGTTGACACAACACCAAAGAAAATTAAATATATTTATTAATCCAACGTTTTCTTCATGGAAAAAATTGAGAGACAAATCGATTTTGAAACTTTGAAAAAATCTATGACCTTTATACAATTCATAAATATGTTTACAGCTCAGAAAAGAAAAAACCTTCGTTTCAGGAAAGCACCAATAATTAAGATACCTAATTTTTTGTTTTGATGTAGTGACTTTTTTGCCTGCGATTATCATAAAAAAACTTTTGTCATTTTCTGCATGAACAATATATGTGTCCGGGATACAATTTATTCATAAAGATAATTTACAAAAAGAAATCAAGATTTCCTTCATCTTCGACATTTCAGAGAGAAAACTTTGTCCACGAATCACCATATAATGCAATGTGAAAAGCAAATCATCATTAGCTTAATTTGTATATATTTATAGTAAGACTTATTTTTACATTCTCCTCACATTATACAATTTCGACATTCTTTTGCATTTACATATAAATATGTATGTATGATATATTATAGGGCTTCACCAACAATATTTATTATTACTTTCAAAAATCTGCTAAAAATAAGAGAGATTTTTAATGTGATAAAATGTGATCTCATATATAAACGGTAGAAAGGCAACAGAGGGAGTAACTGATGAAATGGAAATTTTGAGCAGGAGAGCGAAAAACATTGTGTTAAATTTAAATCGCAATTGAGAAAATAATAAAATTCTGCCTCGAAGCTGACGTATTGCTTATTCGATACCAAGAAAGGTTGATAGCAAAGAAGATTCCAGTGGTGAGAAAATATTGTCTGAAGGTAATCCTATCGGGTTGAAACTTTTTTTACCCTCTGTCTGACTCCGCTTGAGAGAGGATAAGAAATGAAATACTCGAGTAAAAAATAAACGTATAATCCATCCCAGAGAGGTTGAGTTACTGAATACAGAGGGTAAAAGTTTGATAAAAAAAAATCATTCAGTTCGGAGAAAACTGAGTTTTGCTTTTGAGGTCAGAATTCTTTGGTTTCTGAAAATCATCTTAAAATCGTGACAAAAATTGTAATTTTAATTTCGGGTTTTAAATGCTTAGATGTCCCCGGGATGTTCAGTTGATAAACACGGAGAAAGGTTTATTGAAAAAAGTTAATCACTTCCCAAAAAATCATTTTTCAATGAAACGGTGTGACTGTGTGACAGACGATTTTTCGCATTCAGGTAGTGCTAAATAATAGAATTAACATTTTCTGCTGTTGTACCATGAAGAAGCATTTTATGAATATCATAAAAAAGCTTGATCACGAAAGTCTTTATTTTTAATGGATATGAAAATCAAACTTGGAGGTATTGCTACCATCAAAAATACGATTTCGAATAAATACTTGAACTTGATATGTATTTCAATTTTTGAGAATTTTCTAACAATAAACCCCATTGTCAAAAAATTGTCAGTTGCCACCTCCTGCCTTTCCACCCTTCATATATTAATTATATTACGAACGTTAGACAAATTTGTAGAAAAAAGGAGTGAACATGAGTATCGATAATTATCAATAAATATTTAATATCTTTTGATCAAATTTTCCGCCAAAATTGAGGAAAAAATATTTTAAAATAAATAATACATAATAATTATTCTTTTATATGTCGTGGGCACTGCATTATAATTCATTCATTCAGTACTTTTCCAATGGACTTCTATTTTATTTTATTCTATACACATATGCCCGTTTTTGTCAGCAGGAAGAGGTTGTGATACACATAACCTAAAATTATAGTAATTCCGTAATTTTCTTTACCCATCTTCAACATTAAAATACATTTTGTTAGTATTGGAATATTTCTATACCTCAAAATTACACAAAAAATTTAATTCTAAAATTTTAATTTTAAAATCACTTACATTTGACGCCTTACTTATCCAAGATGGAGATACTAAGCGGTTGTTCTGATTGGCTCAGTTTTTTTTTTACTCGCGCGTGGCTAGACCATGTATTTATTGGATCATAGAGGCTAGATTCTGTCTCTGATCAAGAATACACGCTCTAGCCTTATGGTGCTGTCAAACCTCTGCCTGCCCCAGGAGGGCAGGCAGAAAAGTTGTAAAAGTAAAAGAGATAGAGAGCGCAAAATTGGACAAAAATACACTCTATCTCAGTTACTCTTACAACTTTTCTGCCTGCCCCAGACAGGCAGGCAGAGGTGTGAAAGCACCATTAAGCTCTCCCAGTTTCGTCCCCACTCGCGCGCTCACCCAACGGCCGCCATTTTGTTACCATAGCAACCGTTAGCGTCTCGGTCTTCACTCAAAAAATTTGAAATCATGAATTATGGCTATATTGTTAATCAATGTCAATACCTCCGAAAATTCTCAATATTTAAATGACGTGAAAGAAGCGGACACTGCTGAAGCTATCCGTCTGTGCAAGTGCAACGGGTTAAGATCAACTTTGTGTAAATTGGAGTAGAGTTTTTATCGAAAATACAAGTTTGAAAGTGAGACTACTAAAGTGAATATAAGGTGGCCATCCGGCAAAGATAAATATTTTCGTGTATTATAAAGTTGTATTATACATATTGGCAAGTGTATTTTAATAAGTGTACGAATTAGCTGTAATTGTAAACATAACCTACTAAGTCAATTTCCAGATTGCACGTATATATGTCTAATTTTTTTACATATTTTCCGTGGATTATATCTCTGATTATCGATTGTAAATAATGTGAAAGTGGCACAATTAGAAATAGTCAAGAAATCATTTACTCCAAAATTAGACAATTTATTATTACGGACAAGCTCAATTAAATAAGAATTACACGTTTACTTATCTTGTAAAATCATTTAATTGCATATTCTTACAGATAAAAATGCCATGCATGTGTGCAGTTGACGGTTGTGTCAATCAATATCCGATCTTCCTCCAGGAGGTTACCAAGGTCGCGAAAAAATCGCCTATTCATGCCCTGGCGGACCGAACGAACGGAACGGATACGCTACAGCGTATCCTTATAGTATCCACATCTTATCCTCTCCGTATCATGCAAGAAAAACTCATTAAAAAAGAAAGATTAACATTTCACTTGTTGAAATTCGGATTCTACGTGAAATTTTGAGTTAAAAGGTCACAGAGTAATCGCAATAGTTTTCCTTGCAACATTAAAAACTTTAAAAAAATATATAATACTTATCGATGACGTGCGCTGAAGGTGACTTCAAACGCATTGTCGTTCAGTAGCAGTTAATAGGCGTTATCCGTCGACGATGCGTTTGAAGTCGCCTTCAGCCCACGTTATCGATAAGTATTATATTTTTTTTAAAGTTTTTAATGTTGCAAGAAAAACTATTGCGATTACTCTGTGACCTTTTAAATCAAAATTGCACGTAGAATCCGAATTTCAACAAGTGAAATGTTAATCTTTCTTTTTTAATGAGTTTTTCTTGCATGATACGGAGAGGATACGATGTGGATACTATAAGGATACGCTGTAGCGTATCCGCTCCGTTCGTTCGGTCCGCCAGGGTGGAGATTTAGATTCTGAATTTTTCTCAATTATTCTCTTCTTATCGTAAAGTCTGCTTTGTGAATTGGTTTCAACTGCAAACATTGTAATACTCACACAATTAATATAGTATTAACGCGAAATAGCATAACCCTTAAGTATGATCGGAAAATAATGACGTATAAGCCTATGATGATTTTCATTTAATGAATTTCCTATAATTTTTCGTTATTATAGGAAAAGTTTTAGGAATGATTGTAGAAAAAATCTTAGGAAAAATTATAGGATAATAATTACAGGAATGAATGATATAAAGATATTGAAATAATTAGTTCAAAATGTAGAAGTATAAATTAATGATTTATTTTGAAATACTTACACAGTACTACATGAGCAATTGACAAAACTTCTTTCAATATGTCAATTCTTCATGTAATTTTGTGTGAATTGTTCAGAATACATTATTCATTTATACTTTCTTCTATTTTTGGCGATAATTATTTCAATATTTTTAAATTATTTTAATGTCTAGAATTGTTTTCCTATACTTTTTTCGATAATTATTTATATAATTTTTCCTATAATTATTCCTATAATTTTTTCTATAGTTATTCCTATAATCGCGAAAAAATTATAGGAAAATCATCGTAGGCCTATAATGATTTTCCTATCATACTTTTTTGTAAGGGAAAAGTAAAAAAATCTTCCAAAATATTTTAAATATCCTTTATGAAATTACAACTGTAGAATTTCGTATCATATGCTTATATCATTTTAAATTATAAATTGCAAAACTTGTATCTTTATTTAATTATTATATATTGTAAATTCATTATTTCATATGAATATTAGGTGTGGATATGTTTCTATGTGTACAGTGAGAGGTTTTTTTAGCATTTACGTGCATGTATATACGAATTATAAAAACTGATATTATCATAATACAGACTATGATATCGATATTTTGCATTTATTTATTTGAGCTTTGAGACTAGTTCTGCATTCGAGCGAGACGAGACGAGAATCGATCGATAATTTACTTAATCTCGGTTTGCCATTACGATACTCTAATATCGTCTCGTCTTATTCGATCGAGATTCTTAAGAAAACGATCGATCGTAACGAGATTCTCGTTTTTTTACCAGCTATTTTTACAACAAAACTTTTGATTTACACACAAAATTGAGTTTTAGTGTTTTTAATACATTTTCTATCAATATTTTCATTATTATGACACTATTAAAAACAACTATGTTATTTAAATTTATTTTTCTATTATCAATTTGTACTATGTTGGTATAATTTCATTAAAAAAATTATATCTATCTATTCAAAATACTAAAAAAATCCAATGTTTTGCGGAAATAGTATTTATTTTGTTTTTAATTTTCCTATGAAAGTCTCATATCTATATTATAAAGAAAACTGTACCATTTTTTCAGAATGCAGTTCATCTTATATATTTTATTTGCATATATGCATGGAAAAATACTTTTTACAGTAGCTTAACTAAACGTCTTAAGACTGTACATTTAAATTTAGAGAAACTTTTACGGCAGTCCTGATCTTTCCGATATTATCGTTCGAAATTGATCGGAAGTTAGAAATGAGACGATATGATTGGTAACAAATGAATGCACGAGAAGTTGGTTTTAGAATATGTTTCGAAAACGAACGAGACCGATCGAAATATTTAAAATTCTCGTATCGAAACTAATTGCATTGATTTATAAATTGTACAATTACTTTATCTTTTACTTGAAATCTTCTCTCATGACATTTACGTCCTTTCAAATATACTACATTCTCGCGCGCTAACTTATACAATATGGCCGCCTGTAGCTGAGTTCTTCCTATTGGTGAACTGTTTTTTAGTTGCGCGTGGCTAGACTGTGTATTCTTAGATCATGTCATGGTCCTTATTTCATTGTCAAAGTTAAGGCCAGTCAGTAAAAGGCATTGTAGTATACATTTTGAATAGTTATTTGTTTTATTATTTACGGGGGATGTTTTAAAAGCAACTTGGTAAAATGAATAGTCAATTTATAGTATGCCGAACATGGCAGCGTTTATTAGTGACCAAGTAAACAGTTTTATTTCGCTTAAGTGCTTTGCAGCAAATTTAGTAAAATATTCGAAAAACACTACTACTTACCACACGGCATCTGCAGAAAAGTGCACTAGTAGTACATCGTGGCAAGTGTGTGGCAAAAATATGTGTGAGAGTATAAGTTTTTGCAGGTTCTAGGATGGCTTTTACATGTCAGAACATCTTGGCCTTTTGCATCTTGTGCAGCATTGTCAACTGCAATGGTATGTTTTAGATTTTAGCTTGTTTCCCTAACATGTATACATAATTGTGTGGTAATATGGACCAGGAAGTACTTGTTGACTTCCTCGTGAACTTCAGTGTGGGAAGTGTTGGTGAAGCGCTGTGGACGCCTTTAATTATTAACCAATTTAGACATTTTTACATTTCCTACCAAAACAAAAAATATTATATTTTCCAACAGTAGATAATCGGAAAATTACAACAACAAAAATTGGCAGCTCTGCAACTGTCTCGCAGTTTTAAGTTAAAGGTTGTGTTTGTTTGTTTATTTTGATTCGTGAAGTTTTTAAATTCAAATTATTATAAATAATAAACTAAGAAAATAGTCTAAATTATTAGTTATTTAAAGGCTCATAAGTTTTAATTGTGTTTTAAGTAGCCTTTCGGAAAGGATATAATTTTTAGGATTAAGGTATGTAAAAAGCTGCACTTTTCTGTCATCGCAAGTCAGGTTAAATTGTATGAAGATTAAACATCTCGTACCAATCGTGCCAATCTTACGAAATATCAGAGATAAAAAAAATGTCAATAATTTCAACTTTTGCGTTTTTTGTGAAATAATCATAGTGTCAAAATCGTACCCTTGACCAGGTCTAATAAAAATGTTCAATACAGCTAATTACTTAATTTCGTGATATTCTTTTCTATAAGAATACTTAATTGAATATGTAAGCTTTATTTAATAATGATCATCTTTCTTTATTTTTGGGACCTGATGCAGTTAAATGCTGTTGAAGTACTTCATATCTACTGTAGGGTGGCTTCCCCTAATTATTTTAAATATGCAAACTGAAAAAAAAATTTAAGAAAAACTCGAATCATTTTAAAAGATAAAAGGTTTTAAGTTATTCAAAAGATTAAAAAATTTAAAAGCATCTTAACAATTTTTTGACAAACCGTAGATTTTCGAAAATTTAGAAAAAAATTTAGAAACGTTTTAAGAGAATAAAAATTTGTTCTTAAGATTATGACGCTGAATCTAGCACCCAGTTATCAGCACCAAGTTAATTTTTTTTTAAATGTAGGTTGGTGTCATTGAACTAAAGAAATACGTCGCGCCTGCGCTTTGGCAATGTTGACATTTGCTTTCTTCCTAACCTCCGTTTGACATTTCTCCAAAATATGTTCAAAATTTCCATGTTTTTACAAAGATTTATTACGGGATGCGACTTTACATTCGAAGGAGGTTATTTTCGACGAAGTCGCAATCGAAAATATGATATTTATAGTTAGGAGTCGCAAGCTCTGAACTTTTCAGAACCTTAAAATAATGTTTTCAGTTGTCAGGATCAAAATAATTTTTTGGGGCCAATCCTCTGTTAATAGATTTCAATGTTATTGATAAAATAATTTTTTAATCGTACTCTATTCTATCTCTCTTTTTATTTTATCCTACAAGACTTTTAATGATAATCAGTATGGTTATGCGAAGAAGGTAATTTTCGACGCAGCCGCAATTGATAATCTATTTCTATTTAGCATTCTAACGTATATGATTTTGCGATGAGGAGGTTCCAGAAGTGAATAATCTTCAAGCCCCAACTCAGTGCACCAGTTAAATTTAGTCAAGGAAGAAACCAGGGCCATTTTTCGATTTTCACTTCCTCGACAACGTCATCTTCAGAGTCCAGGGTCGCGTCCCCTGAGATTTCCTGGTCAG
>CAKNYM010029716.1:186-13422 GCA_932195095.1 Andricus curvator | reverse complement strand
AAAGTGGACACTGGGGCTGGCAAGGAACACGCCTAATTATATTGTCAAGAGGGAGACGGGGAGAACGAGTGTAGGGATTCTAGCGGGGAGTCGAGCGTGTAAATATGAGGAGAAATTTTTTGAAGAGGGGGGAAGTAAGCTGGTTAGGGAGTGTTGGTGGGAGAAGGAGAACAGGAGAGGGGGCGGGAAGATGGAGGTTGAAAGAGAAAGGTATTTTAGAACGAATGGACTGCAGATGGATGAAGTGAGAAGGATGCATGAGGAAGGAAGGAAGGTATATGAGTTGTTTAAGAAAAACAGCATGGAGAGAGAGAAGACAGCAGGGGAAGAGAGAATAAGAGAGACAAGGTTTAATGGGAACTATGTGTGGATTATGCCAAGGGCGAGAGCGCAATATTTGTGTGAGAAAGGAAGTCAGGAGCTGATAGCGAGGATGAGATGTGGGTGCATGGAGGGTTTCAATAGGTTCTGGCTCGCTAGGGAAAAGAGGATGTGTGAACTATGTGGGAAGGGGGAGGCAAGAGTGGAGCACTGGTTGGAGGAGTGCGTAGAGGTGGAAAGGAGTGAGATAAGCATGGAGGTATTGATGCATGAAAGGGGTGACAAAAGGGCAGTAGCATGGGTGAAGGGAGTTTTGGGTAAGATGGAGAAGAAGAAAAGGAAGGAGGAAGAGGAATGGAGAAGGAAAGATTGTAAATAGAGGAGGAAGTAAATATAAGTAAATGTAAATATTGTAAATAGTAGATAAGTATGAGGTAATAGCCGCGGAGGCAAAGTTTGGTAATGCGAGACAAAGCAAGAAAGTAGGGACATGCGAGCGAGGCGAATCGAGGAAGGCAATGCGATAAGAACGAGCGGCGTTCGAGATAAGGTGTGGAAGGATGTTAGTTTTAAGGTTTAGTTTTAAGAAAATTCTGTAAAAAATGGATGTGTAAGCAAGTCAATTTTTTAAGGCCAGCAGGCTAAAGAATAAACGTTTATCTATCATAAACTCTTGCGGAGTCTTTCGGACTGATTTTGAGTTAAATTCGGAATCACACGGACTGGTTCGGATTGGGTTTATAAAATTCTTCGCGGACTCAAACGGATTTCGCATTCGCACGGAATGAAACGAATTCAGTTGCTCGGAATCAGACGAAATCATTTTTATTCCACACCCGACCGGAAAACCCACCTTTCGCCTCTGATAAACGGAGCGAAAGTAGCATATTTTTCCCAAAAACTAGTTTTGCGGGGCAAAATTAAAATAAGCGGGGCGAAAGTAAAATTAGCGGGGCTACGCGAAATAATTTTGA
The DNA here is from genome assembly GCA_932195095.1 of Andricus curvator. NCBI lineage: Eukaryota > Metazoa > Arthropoda > Insecta > Hymenoptera > Cynipidae > Andricus > Andricus curvator. The sequence goes on along the minus strand of CAKNYM010029716.1, from coordinate 12,127 downwards.
AATTTATCTGCTTTATTGTCATAATATTGTTTTAATACTATTATTATTAATGATATGTTAAAAAATTGAATTTACAAAATAAACTATCTATATTTAAATTCTTTCCATTGATTTACATTTAATGTACATAATGTTATTTTATATTTTAATTCCAAAATAAACTAAATGTTTATTTACATTTTTTCATTTGATTATTTATACATAATGTACACAAAATTATTATAGATTAAATCTGTAAATATATTCTCTTATTTTACTTTTGTTAAATAAAATTGATTACTATTCTTTTTGATTCTAATACTTAGTTATGAAAATTAATATTAATGTTAATAGAATTAGAAACGTTTAAAGACACTTTATCTTGATGCGATGACATAGATATCACTGCAGATTCAGATTCATGTGAAGTTTCTCCGATAAAATTGGAAATTCCTTTGCTGGTTTTTCGCTTTTAATCAACAGACTCAGCAATGTAACCCTCAGCTGCTGCTATAGATTTCCAGCCTGCAAATCTTCTCAAGTCATCCATTTGAACACCTGTAATACAAATGAATTTATATTTTATATTAACGAATATCAAATATACTTTCTATGTGTATAATGTGACAACTATTTATATATACCTTCTTCTGCACAAATGGTTGCTGATGATCTTCTGAACGAATGGCCTGTATACTGCTCTGAGTCTGGTAAGTTGAGAAATCCAGGTATTTCGAAAGGCATCTTTCCAATTTTATTTTTGCCAATAGGCTGATTTATACACTTGCCATCCCTAAACGTCAAGAAAAAACGATCCACAGTTCCATTACTTGGACGTACAGACGTTCAATAATGAACTGTCGAGAAGTTTTATTTTTTGTCATTTAGAGTGATTTTAATTACTTCACCCAGATCCTACACATCACTAACGTTGATATTTACAAATTCCCCATGGTGAAAAGCTCCATATATATACCAAAAATCAGTGCCACCTAAAAACAGACAAATACATACTTCACCAATGCAATATAGACACATTTTTATTTGATTTTTATAATATATACATATCATGTACGTATAGACAAATAAGACACAATTTTAACATGATCTGCCGATGAAACTTTAGACTTTTTTGGTATGCATCCTTTAGAGTTTGACTTTAAAAAGTTCACCAAATCTCTATAGTCTTCGAGCTTAACTGCATGTCTGTTTTCAACTGTCGTTCTTAACATCGAGTACTTGCTCCATAGCGTAGACGGCTTATAATTTTTAGCCATTTCACCAAAATAGGCTAACATTATATATATATATTTTTTTTGTTATTTACCAGGGTAGGTGGAACATGTGCTAACACACACCGAGAAGGGTCCGCACTTCTCGGTAGTATCGGGATATTGGTATCATCACTACAATGATCGTAATATATATAAATATACAAAAAGATCTTAATTCGATCATTATAGTGATGCTACCAACTACCGACTAAAAACCACTACCCTTTCTCCTTGGCATGATTGCCCCCGGAACCGCTTTCGCATTACTTCAGGGGGTGCCGTTTATTAACCTGTTAAGGTTCCTACTGGTTTACTTCTCCTACTTCGAGTCAGTTTCGTTTCTCATCCTGGATGTTACGCACCGTCCTCATCAGCACGATAATGTTGTGCACCGGGCTCGTCGGCTTTCGAACATCCTGGTTGGGCATGGTTGTCTCTGGTTATCGTTTTTTGATACATCCGTTTGGTTTTTTAGTCCAAGGTTGTTACGTTTGCTATTTCTTCTGCTTCAGATGAATTTCTTTCTTCCATCTTCTTCTGACGCAGAACGTCCTCGACGAAAGAAGCTACGTTGTCCCAGAAGTTTTCGGATTCAAGCATTTTTTCAATGGTTTTTTCTGTAGAAAAGTGTCCTATTTTCATCCTCAGTCTGTTTTTATTTTCGACCCACCTTTCACACTCAAACAACATGTGAAATGCATCGTCCTTAATCGATCCGCAGTACTTGCAGTTTGGGCTCCTTACTTTGCCCACTTTGTGCAAATATGCCTGGAATAATCCATGTCCCGATAAGAACTGCGTGAGGAAAAAGTTGACATCTCCATGGTTTCTATGTAACCATGGTGCTATGTTGCTTATCAGCTGGACAGTCCATCTTCCTTTGGTTTCATTTGTCCACCTTGTCTGCCAGTGCTCCATAGTTTTGGATCTGGCTTCCTCTTTGGCTTCTGTTTTGCCTACTTCCGACTTTCTTTCGAAGATGTTTTTTCGCTCAAAAGCCAGCAAGTCTATTGGTATGATTCCAGCTATTACCATAATAGCCGGCATGGATACCGTGCGGTACGAGCATGCCACTCTAAGTGCGCCTCGATATTGCACTCCAGCGATTCTTCTCCTATATTTGTCCTTCCTAAGTGCGTCTGCTCATATTGTAGCTCCGTACAGTAGGATGGACGTTGTTACGGACATCAATAGCCGGCATTTACTCGCCTTCGGTCCATCTATGTTGGTCATCAGTCCACTCAAGGCTGTTGTCTTAATTGTAGCCTTATCGCACGCTTGTTTTATCTGTTCCCAGAAGGTTAGTTTTGAGTCCAGCTGGATTCCAAGTTGTCTAATCGACTTTTGTGTTTCTATGGTCTCTTCTCCAACCTTCAGCGGAATCAGCGTATCAATTCTCTTTGTTGTCAGAAGTTCCCAGTTCCGTGATACGAGCCACAATAACCGCAGCTTTGTCATCAGCATATCCTACTAGGAGGACGTTTTCTGGCATTTCTATACGGAGGATACCATCATAGGAAGCATTCCAAAGGTCTGCTCCTAGGACTGATCCTTGTGCTGCCCCGGCCGTTATCTTTCTTTTGCGTATTCCTTAAGTGGTATCGAATAGCAGCACTCTATCCTTAAGATAATTTCTTATCATTCGGAGGAGATACTGTGGCACTTTGAAGTTGTTTTGTAGTGCTTCTATTATGTCATCCCATCTAGCTGTATTGAAGGCATTCTTGACATCCAGGGTAACTAGGAAGACTATTTGCTTCGAAGAGCGATTTCCTGCATAGGCTACGTGTGCTAGTTGGACAATGTCCTGTATAGCATCTATTGTACTGCGACCTTTCCTAAATCCGTACTGACGTTCGGAAAGATCTCCAGCTGCTTGTATGGCTGCTAATAGTCTGGGCTTCAGGAGCTTTTCCAGAAGCTTTCCGGCACTGTTTAGCATGCATAATGGTCTGTAAGATGATGGGGACTCTGGGTCTCCTTTACCTTTGCTGACTAATACCAACTTCTGTGACTTCCACACCTTCGGGAAGCATCCGGTTTTGAGGCATCCATTGTACATATTGTGGAGTAGTTTTAGATCAGTATTTCCTACTATTTTTAGTACTTCTGCAGGAATTCCGTCTGGACCTGGCGCCTTCTTCTTTTGCAAGGACTTCAGGGCGTCTCGGAGTTCTTCTTCGCTGAACATTGGGATTTCTGTATCTATGATATCTTCTGCATAATCCGTTATTTCATGCTGTGGGAATAGCGTATCAAAAATCTGTTCCATGACATCCGGTTCTTTTGCTCCAGTTGATTTGAAAAAACCTAGTTTTTTGGTGACTATTCTATAGCCCAAGCCCAATGGATCGTTATCTACCTCTTTTTTGAGAGTTTTCCATCCTGAACGTTTACTCTGCTTAATGCTGTCTCGAAGCATTTTCTTGGCTTGCAAGAATTCGGCTATTCTAACAGTCATTTCTGCAGGTTTCCTTTTCCTTGCTCTTTGTGCTTTCCGTCTCAAATGTAAACAGTTTCTCCTTAATTCTGCTATTTCCTGCGATCACCAATATGCTGGTCTTGAAGTGTATCCTCTTTTCTTTTTTGGCATAGCAGCGTTGCAGGCTCGATGAACAAGAAGCATGTTTTTCTTTATCATGGTTTCAGCCTCATCTCTGCTTTTAGGGTCGCAGTATGTTCGTATGCCCATTGGATAAGGGTGCAAGATCGCTCTCCAGAACCTTTCTTCATCTAGTTTGGATAAGTTCCATCTTGGCAGATTTGGGGCGTGCAGAGATTTTAAGCTTTTTATCAAGTCTCCATTGATTAAACGAATCGTATTTTCGCCAGTATGATTTTTGAGACTTCAATGGCAGAGTATCAACCCTCACATTCGGAGCGGCTTCCAATATTTCCGGCGGGGTCAACTACAATTCTTCATCTTCGTTTCCACTCACAGACATTTTTTATCAAAATGAAGTTACTTTTAACAACTTAGGAAGAACGGTTCGCAACGAAAATATCAAAAGATTCTGTATGCAGTAGAATGTATATTCTACCTAGATGCGTGCTAGTCTCGTAAAATACTGCCTAGCAGCGCCACCACTCGCACAGTAGCACGTAGCGGAATTAAAAAACAAGATACATGTATAAAACCCATACGCATTCCTCTATCTAACAGAATGCGACTCTACCAAACTTCTCTCCTTGCACATACACACCCTCTGCTAGTATTTGAGTAACATTTACCGTTTACCATTTACCGCTGGTTTCTCTTCTTCTCGTTCCTGGACTGGCTACTCAGCTGAAAATTCCTGTACAGGAACCTGGAGGATCCTGGTCATGTTCCTGTACACTATCCTGCACACGAACCTGCACAGGTAATCTTGACGGTTCCTGTGTAGGAATTTGGTGAAGGAAAGTTTACATGATCCTGCAATGGAACCTGCACCGACAAAGGAACCTTTGTATGATCGAGTATAGGTTCCTGTACAGGTTCCTTTGCGAAGTAAATTGAGGCACGGGTTCCTGTACAGAAACACATATGGGGTCCTTTACTGAAAGCCGTCGCGAAAACTCATGTCGCTTACAGCTATAAATTTGCTTCCCTTTTATTCCCTTGAAGATCGAACCTACTATCGAGAGAGCCAAGTCACTAGCGAACCCTCGCAGATTAGTTTCTATGCAGGTTCACACGCGTTTCAAATCACTCAGTGAAGGAACCTGTACAGGATTATTCAAAGGTTAGCTTGCATACAGGTTCCTTTGCAGGATCATGTACAGTTTCCTTCGCCAAATTCCTGTGCAGGAACCGTCAAGATTACCTGTACAGTTTCGTGTGCGGGAACATGTCCAGGATCCTCCGAGGTTCCTGTACAGGAATTTTCAGCTGGGTGCTGTAGTTAGCCCTGAGTTCTCTTCTTCTGAATATGTTTAGGCCGGTTTCATTCTTTCGATGGTCCCTGGCCATTTTTTCCTTTAATAAGGACATCGAAAGTCTTGCCCGAACGTTTTGCTACTGGAAATTGTCCATCGTAGGTTGCTTGTGAGAACCCACTGGATCCACTTCGCCAGGAAGTTTTTCTGTCATTTTTTTTCTTCGGTTTCCAGGAATGCTGGGAAGGGTTACGGTCGTTACGGTTAAGGTTCGTTACGGCTCATTATTCACACCGAAGGGTCGTATTTTTTACTACTTGAATTCACAATCCATTTCATTTTTTCCTTTCGAACTGTAATTCACCGTGAAGGATTAGGGACGAGTCGAAGGACAAGTTCGACGAAAATGTATTGGGGCCTGTTTGACCTGGTATCTAGACTGCCACTGGCAGTCTTTGCAGTCAATGACTGCCTTCTAGAGAGCCCTGCCATAGTGTAACTCTGCTGCGGTTGATTTGTGATCTTCGCGCCAAGCTGATCGAATTCCCAGGAGAACGATGGGTAGCACTTCTGTCCACGAGTTTGTTGCATGACACTTAATTGCGGTGTTCAATTGTCGATGCATGCGTCCAGCCAGGCCGTTTGAAGCTGGGTGATACGCTGTAGCAGGGTTCCGAGTAATCTGTTCAATTCACGGAACATGTGCGACTCAAATTGTCGGCCTGATCTGTTGCGATGCGAAGGGGAGTTCCAAACCTGGTAACCCATGCGGAAAGAATAGTATATTGAGCAACGAGTGCGGGAAGTGCGCACACCCGCACGAGTGGCAATCGCAGGCGTCGATTGGCGTGAAGAAATATATTTTTTGCGTGAAAAAATATCAAGGACATTTAAGAAACGAACTTTTAATACACTGAAATAATGATTTCGTGGGAAATGTAGCATTTTTCGGTTGTTAAATAGACGTGCAAAGTAGCATTTCTGACGCACGTATAACAAGAAAGCTCTTGCCACTGTGGTTACCTCGATGTCCTCGATAGGAATTGCCTCAGGCCAACGAGATAATCGGTCGACATGATGGAGGAACAAAAGCTGCTGTAGGTGAGGATACATGTTTCGATACTTTTGCCCGCTGGCACTGTATCCAAGCTCGAGCCCAGGTCTTGCAGTCAGCCTGAACGCGAACAGTACAGAGTCGCATCTGTTCCTAGAAGTTGTACTCGTTTAAGCTGCAAGGCTGTACCTGCATTTAGTAACTGTGGAATCCACGGGTCCTTCTGCTATTCCTGGAAAAGGGCGACAAAATCGATTCCAGTTGAAAGTTCCTCTATTCTGGAGAGAGCGTCGACCACGACATTTTCACTGCCCGATATGTATCTTATATCCATAGTAAACTATCCGATAAAATCGAGGAACCTAACCTGTCGTGGTGTACACTTATCCGATTTCTGTTGAAAAGCAAAGATGAGCCGCTTATGATCTGTGATCGCGATGAAGTCTCTACCTTCCACCATGAACCTGAAATGCTTGACCTTCTTGTGAATCGCTAGAAGTTCGCCACCGTAAGCACTATATTTGCATTCAGCGGTGTTCAGCTTTTTGGAAAAATACCCTAGGGGTTGCCATTCTCCATTTACGTGTTCTTGAAGTACGGCCCCGATTGCGAAGTTGGAAGCGTCCGAAAATTATGCAAGGGGTGCGCTTGGCGCTGGGTAAGCAATCAGCGCTGCTTCAGCGAGGCTTTTTTGCATTTTTCGAAGGCTTCAAGAGCTTCCGGATTCCATTGAATGGGTGATTTCCCTTTAATGCTTCCACGAAGCAGATCTTTGAGAGGTGCTTGAATTTCGGCTGTCTTCGGAATTCCAATTCTGTTAAAGTTGATTGTACCTAAAAAAATGTCGCAGCTGCTTGGCTGTTTCAGGCATCGGAGAGTACAGGGCTGCTTCCACTTTCTCAGGAAGGAGTCTTACACCTTGAGCTGTTATTTCGAATCCTAAGAACTTTACCAAAGGTACTCCCCAGATAAATTTCGCAGGATTAATTAGGATGCCGTAGCTTTGAAACCTCTCGAAGACCTGGCGAAGGTGTTTCTTGTGATCTTCTTGTGACGTCGAGGCTATGATGGCGTCGTTGATGTATACACACAAGAAGTCGAGTCCATTCAGCACTTCGTTCATGAATCGCTGGCAAGTTTGCGCAGCATTTCTGAGACTGAACGACATAAAGGGAAACTCGAAGAGTCCGAAAGGCGTCGTGATGGCTGTTTTCGCTATGTCTTCCTCGGCGACCGGAATCTGGTTATATGCCCTGACGAGATCGATGGTGGAAAAAATGGTCTTACCATGGAGAGTAGAAGCGAAATCCTGCACATGCGGAACTAGGTACTTGTCCCGTATTGTCCTTGCATTTAGCTGTCTGTAATTGCCACTGGGTCTCCACTGGTTGTCTTTCTTTGGAACCATGTGGAGCGCGATGACCATCTGTTCTTCAAAGGTCGTGTCAGACCCATTTAAACCATTTGCTGAAATTCGTAGTTGGCCTGCTTCAGTCGATTGGGAGCCAGCCTTCTAGGTTTCTCAGAAACTGGTGGACCTGGAGTAGTATGGATGAAATGTTTTGTCGAGTGCTTGGGTTCGCGGAACGTTCCAGCAGGTTTCGTGATATCTGGATATTCTTGTAAAAGTTCTGACCACGGGGATGATCCGCTAATCGCATGGATGCCTAACCAGCTTGCCTTGTACGCAGCGACTCGACTTGTGGTCGAGATAACAACGACGACAAACAGACAGAAACTATCGTAAAACCTGTTTTTTCGGAATCAGGGGATCTCGAAACGTGGAGATTCAAAGAAAACGAAAGAAGTAAAAATAATTCTTTCTGACGTTTTTTATTGTTTCATTATAAATAAAAAGCCAAAGCAAAGTTAACATTTTCAGAAAAAACCGTAACTTTCTATACAGCATTATTATAAGAGCAGATAGTCATAAACAATAATAAATGTTTAAATTCTTGTTTGTTAACTTGTATTAATTATTACCTCAGTCTAAGTAAAAAGTCGTCAAGAAGTTAAAAATTTCATAAAAAAACCGCTACTATCTGCCATTACTGTGAGAGAAGACAGTTATATACAATTATCGTAATTAACTTGAATTAATTGTTACCTCACTCTGATTGAGGCACCGGATTGCAGAACTGCATGCGCGCTCGGTCCGTCTCGGCCCAGTAGGCAGTAGAGTGGGGAGCCGCACTGAACGCGTTGATCGAGGGAAAAAATCAATTTAAAACGCAATAATTGACGAATCGGGTTGATTTTTGCATAGAAACATTCCCTAGACTTGTGCGCTTCACACAGATTAAATAGTTTGGTGAAATTGTTCATTTAACTTATTATTATTATTATAGATTAGCAGTTCGAACTCGAAAGTTCATTGCCTCATCTACCCGAGACCGCCACACATCTCTATCTTGTGCATTCTCCATCCAGTTTAAGTAATCATGTCCTAGTTCTTTTAGATCATCCCTTACATTTTTCCCCCATCTGTTTCTCGGTCTGCCTAGGGGTCTCTTACCAGTCGGTCTCCCTCTTAAAAATTGCGCCACTGTTCTTTCATTGCCCATTCTTGCTACATGCCCCGCCCATCTTAATTTACGCGCTTTCATTACTCTATTAATATTTGCTGACCCGTAGAGAGCGTGCAGCTCATCATTATGCAGTTTTCTCCACTCGCCGGTCTCTTCGTCCCTTTTTGGACCATAGATTTAACACATTAAACACATTAAACATTAAGTTCAATAGGTTGTTATTTGCGCTATCAATTTGTAGTTAAAAGCTTTCTTATTTCACAGCTTTGAAAATACTTTTAGGATACAGTCGCATAGCTTTAAAAAATATAGATAAAATGAGATCCTTTTTTCATTTACCTACTTCTTCTATTTCTTTTTCTTCCAATTTGAGCGGAATTTTGAGACTCCATTTTACGTGATTTTATGCGGATACCATAACACTCAATTAACAAAATCGATTTTTAGAACAAGAATAACTTTTCGAAAGCAAAGAATACTTTAGAATGATTCAGAACTGCAATTATTCTATGCCACGGTCCAAAAACGACTGAATTATTAAGCATTTTTGAGTATAGTGTTGATTTGTTTACATTATTCCTTTCACGCGTTTGTTTACACTTCGTTCTAGGAAACACAAGATTCGCAAACTCGAGTGCGAAGAAGACAAGGAAAAGAAACAAGGATCTCATTTTATCTATGTTTTTTAAAGCTATGCAACTGTATCCTAAAACTATCTTCAAAGCTGTGCAAATGTATGTATTAGGATGATTGATAATAATGATTTGTGATGGGAAAGAAATCATTAAAAATGTATTAAAATCAAATAAATGTTTTTTTCTAGAAATTTTTTTTTATACATAAATTTTATCATTACATGTTCCTTTAAACTCTTTGTTTTTACACTGCGAATTAAAATTTCTGTGAAATAAGAAAGCTTTTAACTACAAATTGATAGCGCAAATAACAACCTATTTAACTGAATGTTTAATGTGATACTCCCAAATGTATGAAGAATAAACCGACATTGCTACTTTTGACCGATTTTTAAATTAATTTTGGATTTTTCTAATATTTAGTTTATTCATTGTTAATAATAAATTAAATGAACAATTTCACGAAACTATTGGATCTGTGAGAAGCGCACAAGTCTAGGTGCCTCAATTAAAAAATAGACAAATAGTGAAAATTTTCAGAAAAAACTGCAACTTTCTAACATTATTCTAAGAGAATATTGTTATAAATGCTAATAAACTGTTTAAATAATTTTTTTTGTTAACTTTAATTGATTATTGCCTCGCTCTAACTGAAAAGTTAAAAGCAAGTTGAAAAATTCAAAAAAACCGCAACTTTTTAACTCTTCTCTGAGAGAAAATTGTTTAAACAGTTAATTGAAACGTTTCATTGTTATTAAAAAGTAATATTTGATGTAATATAAACAATTTGTACTGAAAAAAACTCGCAAAACCCAATTTTTCACTTATGGATTTTTTTCAGCCCTATGCATTGACGTTAGTTTACGCAGCTTCTTGGCGTAAGCTTAGTTGTAGGTGGCGCTGGGTGGCATGTAAACCTGCATTTATCAACAAAGACATGACAGATATATACAGAGAGGCTCTGTTTTCTACCATTTTTATTTAATAGAAAGTGTTTTGACAAACTTTTTTAATTCTAAATTATGGGGAAAAAGACCCCCCCCCCAAAGAAAAGAAAATTAAGAATACGGGAATAGTGGAAAAGAACAAAAAATCGGAAACCGGTGTATAGCTCCGGGATGTACTTCGGGTTATGATTCTGATCCTGCGAAAGTCAGTGTTTTTCTTGTGCCAAAAGTTGAAGAAAATGTCAAGCTATGGCAGAAAGCAATATGACGCGACGATATAATTTTAAAATCGAGTCATAAAGAGTGTCAGTTGAATTTGCTCCGAAAGATATTTTGTTGGAACGAGAAGTAAAAGCAGCTGATGGAAGAACTGTCCTCGGAGTAGTAAGTATTTATTTTTTATTTAAAAACTTATACAATTTATTTTGTTTATTTTCTTTTTTTCACATGAACTTATTTTGAAGTAAACTAAATATTGTATTTCTCATTTTATTTTTTAATTGGATTTAGAGGTTAAGTACCCAGTAAAAAAAGTTTAATAGATATAACGTGAAAACGAATTCGGGTTAGGTTTGGTGTATTCGATTTGCTGCCATTATCGAATTGGATCTTTAAATTCAATCCTGCAATGCATTAGGCTCTATTCGGCCGATTTTATTTTATGAAATGAAGGGAAATTATAAGTTTTTCAGGGTAGCAATGAGTATAATTATGAAAAATAAAGTTGCCCAAATACATTCGTGCGGTTTGGGCGAGCGATATTAATTATTTAACTGAACGGAGTGATATTAACCAAATTTTGACTCCAATTCGGCAATACACATGATTCGACAGACTCAATTCTGCAAGGTGCAGGGCGATGGACGCGGTGGGTTACTGGTAACTTCATTGCCGACAGTTGGTGTTGAATTTTTTTTACTATTTGAGAATGTTTAAAAATTTACAAAATAAAGTTGAAAAGTTTTTTACATTCTCATCCAGAGAAGGTATTGAATTTGTGTAAAATTTTAACCCCCCGGTTTTTGTCAAATGTCCACGTTTTGAGACCCCCTGAACCCAAAAAACAGGTTTTTATGAATGTGTCTGTCTGTACCCTGGTGGAAAAAATTCTCTGCAAATTACTTCATAATATCCCTGCAATAGCTCTGCAAGTCCTCTGCAAACGTCTCCTGCATTACTGCTTAAATTGAAACACTTTAGCATAAATGCAGAACAACTCTGCATTACTCTTCTTCAAAAAATGGTCTGCATTCTCATGCATTTCTCAGCGAGTTTTCTGCAAAGAATATTCGCAAATACTCTGTAAAAGTCTCTGCTTTACTGTTTAAATTGAAGCACTTCAGCAAAAATGCAGAGATGCTCTGCATTATTCTGCGCCAGACAATTCTCTGCATTTTTCTGAAAATGTTCGTAGATTCTTGAACGGAACAGTAGTTTTAGCAACGAGAATCTTCAAAATTTGCGAAAATAAAGTCCGTTAAAAACAAAAGTGCGCCGTCGTTTCCAACACGAAAAAAAAAGATTCCGATTTATATAGAGGGGCGGCTTCCACATTTAACCCACTTTGTATATCAGAAGGAAGGAAGGAAAGGACGGACGGAGGACACACGAGAGACAGATTCCCTGCATTTGTCTGCAAATGTTTCTCTCTACATGGTACTTTTTC
>CAKNYM010029712.1:0-10504 GCA_932195095.1 Andricus curvator | reverse complement strand
TTTTATATATATATATATATATATATATATATATATATATATATATAGTAACCTTCTGTTGATAGCCCGGATCCAATTTTTTGTATTGTAGTTTAGTTCCTTACCTTTGTTAATACCTATTTTTGATTTCAATCGTCAAATCGATCGCCGTCACATTTTAATTGTTATATGTATCACCTGTTCCTTATAGGGCTATTTAGCCCTAGGAACTTTTCATGAATAAATACAAATACAAATAATTAGAAGCTGAGAACGTGACTCTGTTTATTATTGTTTATAGCAGAATAAGTTATTATTTTACCTGAAAGTAGCTGACACCAATTTTTCACACAAGACTTACGCTATTGATTTACTAATTTTGAGAACACCTTCTTTTGAATTGCTAAAGATACAACTGGTGAAAGCAAAAATGGGAAAAAGAATGAAAAATACGCATAACATAGTAAATATAAACATTTGAATAAAATATTCCCCAGTAATCTTGGAGTACACCTGCAGGGGAGTATCTTTTCTCTCTCGACAATTTTCAAAAAAATGACTTGCTGTAAAGAAAAACAGCTTTTGATTGTTCTGGTATTCCTTTAATCGATGTTTTCTCTAAATGTATTAATTTTATCGGAAAATGGTATGCGAATGAAAATATGCATTTTTTGGAGTAGACAAACTTTTGTTTGAAACTTTTTCCTGTAAAATCAATATCAAGAAATTTTCCCTGAATTTCCGGAAACTTTGAAGGTGCCTCACCGCATTTTTGCATCCAGATAAAGTGCCTTACAATTCACAGATGCTGTTTCTATATAATTTTCTACATGTACACACATTTTCAAGCTTATTCGTGTCACGTCAATGAACTATAAAACTTGGCACGTTTGCCAGGTCGCCACCGCTCATCTCTTCCACTCAGGCCTGTAAGGCACGCATTTTTACGTTTGTCATCGTAAGACGAACCTGTCAGGTAAAAATTTTCCTTATCCCTATCACGTTGCCATTTATGTTATGGCCTTACGGTTTAATAGGTGGTTACAGTCTACGATGGACACAATACGACGATCCGGCCAGAGCTGGGCACAAATACCTCAACTACATTGCTGAAATACATGAATTGCTGCACCATGTAGTTAAAATATATCATAGGGAAAAGACAACACGGCTGATGTAGTTCAAATACAGCTCAAAAATACATTTGAGTATTTTGAAATATTATTTAAAATACATGTAAGAATTTTATTTTTAGTTGAGGTATTTTGTGTATTTTCTTGAAAATAGTTTCTAATATCTGCATATAAAAATTATATTACAAATCCCTAGAGTGTATAATAAGTCTATGAATTTCATGGTCAAAGAGTGGGAGTACAAAAGAGTGACAAAGAGGGGGTTATGATTTCAAGGGGGGGGGGGGGTAGAGTCCTGGACTACGTAGAGGTGCGCAGTAGAGATCTGTGAAGCATAAACCTGCGCAGTACACGATTGTGGTACATTAAATTGCACAGTAGACCTGCAGTGTTCAGGGCTGCGCGTAGAAACATATGGTACATGAGGTTGCGCAGTAGATACATATGATATGTAGGGATGCGCAGTAGGTATTTATGGAATATAGAGATGCGCAGTGTGTACTTATGGATGGGTGACGGACAACTGTGTACGGATCAACTGTGCACGAGCCCATCTGTGCACGTGGGTGGCAACTTGTACAACTGTACACGTTGTTGGCCACCGACACAACTGTACGCCGACCCATCTGTGCACGTTTACATTTCTAAGTGCATAGATGGGACACTCCCAACTGTGCACGTCGAAATGTCGACCTGCACAGATGGTACCCTAGCGACAGTTCACGTGCACAGATGAGATACTCCCAACTGTGCACGTTGAAATTTAGACGTGCACAGATTGTAACCCTACCAACGCTTTACGTGTACAGATGAGAGACTTCCAACAGTACACGTGCACAGATGGAAGACACCCAACTGGGCACGTCTCAATTGATGCAATCATATTTCCACTAACCAGTCCACGTACACAGATGAGAGACTCCCGATAATGCACTGTTAATTAATGCAATTAGTTTTTTTTCATTTAAAATTGTTTAAATCATCAATTTCACTGAAAACGTGTACCGCTTGTACCCTTCCAACTGTGCACGTCTTGATTAATAAAATCATTTTTCACCTATAAGTATACGTGCATAAATTGTGACCTCCCAGCTGTGCATATCTTAATTACTGCAATTAGATTTTTAACTTAAAAGCCCACATACACAGTGATTTAGCAGTTCTATAACGCTGTTACAGAACTATGTTCTGTCAGAGATCTGTCATAATCCCCTAGCAGCGTTATATGTCAACAAAGATTTTTAGAATAATTTAGGAAAAGGGTTACAGAGTGACATTGTTCTGTAATAGTGCCGTAGCACATATCCTACAGTGTTACGATGTAAATTTGTTCTATCATCGTTCTGTAACAATTCTGAAACAGCGTTATATGTTACAAAATATTTTTAGAATAATTTAGGAACAGGAATACATAGTAACATTGTTCTGTATTAGTGTCGTAACACATATGTAACCAGAACAGTGTTACAAGGATATGTGACAAAAGAAATTTTTTTTTGTATTATCGCTGCACTTAGTTTATATTTTTAATAACACAATTTCACTCGCGGTCCCCTATACCTATAATCGCGCACTTAAACCCGTTCCAAAATTTCACTCGCTGGAGATTTGAACCATACATAAACTACCTAACGTGTATGTACCTAGCCGATTCCTTAGCCAATTGCACAATCAAACCGCTTGAACGTTCGTGACAAAATCTCGACCATGCTTTTCTGCAGAAAAACCCAGCGTCCGCTCATAAATATATTCATTATTTTTTATTTTCGACATATTATGATGTGAGTTTAAAAAATTGTTACGTGCGAATTTAAAAATGAAAGGCCCGTCCGTCGGCAAAAAACTGGTCTAAAATCGTTACAGAACAGTGTGCCCTTAATTTTCCATTTCTGTAACACGTGTGACATTCTCGTGACGTAACAGTTATATCACTCTGTGATATACTTGTTTCATTACAGAATCCCAGAACTGTTACATATACATACAGTAACAGCGTTACAGAACAATGTGCCCTTTATGTTTCATTTCTGTCACAC
The DNA here is from genome assembly GCA_932195095.1 of Andricus curvator. Taxonomy (NCBI): domain Eukaryota; kingdom Metazoa; phylum Arthropoda; class Insecta; order Hymenoptera; family Cynipidae; genus Andricus; species Andricus curvator. The sequence goes on along the minus strand of CAKNYM010029712.1, from coordinate 7,356 downwards.
GTGTGATATTCTAGTGACATAGCGGTTAGCGGCCATTCACAAAATACGTGATACATTTTTCAGGGACTTCTGCCCCCCATCCCCCCGTGTGATACTTTCTACATTGTCCTTAACATGGAGAAGGATACTTCGACAGACTCCCCCCCCCCCCTCAACGTATCACGTATTTTGTGAATGACCCCTTATATCATCCTGTGATATACTAGTTACATTACATAATTCCAGAACTGTTACGTATCCTCATAGTAACAGTCTTACAGAACCGTGTGATCTCTATGTTCCGTTTCTGTAACACGTGTAAGATTCTAGTGACGTAACAGTCCTATCACTCTGTTCTATATAAGTTACATTGCAGAATTCCAAAACTGGTACATATCCTTACAGTAACAGATTTACAGAACAGTGTGACCTTTATGTTCTGTAATTGTTATGTCACACGATTGTAACAATGTTATGTATAAATTTTTGTTATGAAACAGTTAAAAAACATGTCCGCTGGGTATGAATTGATACGCGCACATTTCGCACGTTAAGAACAATAGTGTGACAACTCAAAAAAGTTCATTTTTGAGTTAATACCACCATTGGATAGCATTTTTCGAGCTCTATCGTTCGAGAGCAGAGGGACATCTCTAGGTGCAACAGGTGCCGCGTGACAAATCAAAACTGTGTCAACTCGAAACTTTAATTTGAAAAATTCGAACAAATAGAATTTTAAGCGGAAATTCGCTAACAGGGTAGAGGTAACTCGGTAAATACTCTCAACTAACAGGAAAGTTGACTTTTATGAGGAAAAACGTTTATGGAGGAAAATCCCCCCAACTTGAAAATCTGAAAATTTTCAAAGTCGATTTTCTCGAAATGACTTTTTTTGAGTTGTCACACTACTGCCCCCAACGTGCGATTTAGGATGGTACCATCTGTACACGTGGGCTTGTAAGTTGAAAATCTAATCGTAATCATTGGGACGTGTCCAGTTGGGAAGGTACCATCTGGGTGCGTGGACTTTTAAATAAAGTGTCTAATTCAATTAACTGTTACGGGCACAGTTGGGAGTCTCCCACATGTGCACACGGACTTGTAAGTTAAGCATCTTATCTTATTAATCAAGACGTACACAGTTTCATGGGTGCCATCTGTACACGTGGACTTGTAAGTTGAAGATCTGATCGTACCAATAAAAACGTGCATAGTAGGGAGGGTACCCTCTATGCACGTAGGCTTTTAAATGAAAAGCCTGATCCTATTAATTATATGCGCACAATTGTGAATCTCGTATATGTGCACGCGGACTTGTAAGTTGAGCATCCTATTTTAATAATTGAGACGTGCACACTTGCTCCGTGCACAGTTGTACCCCTTGCAAATTGAGACGTGCAATTTGAAAATCTGATCGTATTATTTGAGATGCGCACAGTTGGGAGGGTACCATCTGGTCACGTCGACTTTTAGACGTGCACATAGATGGCACCCTAGCGACGGTTCATGTGCACAGATGGGAGACTCCCAACTGTGCAGTTAAAATTTATTCGTGCACAGATGGCTTGTGCATAGTTGTGCCTGTGGCCAACAGCGTGCACAGTTGTAACAGTGGCCACCGACGTGCACAAATGGGCTCGTGCACAGTTGCTCCGTGCACAGTTGTACGCTTCCCCTTATGGTTATAGAGTAAGGCAGTAGACTTTTGTGGTAAACTAGGCTGCACAGTAGAGCCCTGAAGCACTCAGGGTTGCGCAATAGAGACACATGGTGCATAAGACTGCGCAGTAGATACCAATTATATGTAAGGATGCGCAGTATGCATTTATGGGACATAGTAGAGATTTACAATATATAAGGTTGCGCAGTGGAATGCAGCAGTGCTTAGAGCTGCGCAATATACATATATTGTACATAAGGTTGCGCAGTAGCGACCTAAAATATGTAGGGGTGCGCATTAGAGATCTGTGAAACACCAAGCTGCGCCGCACACTGTTGTGGCACATCATGCTGCGTAGTTGAGCCATGCAGTGACCAGGGATGCACAATGAAGTCATATAGTAAGTCATGCTGCGCAGTAGATATCTACAAAACGTAAGGATGCGCAGTATGTATCTATGAGACATAGAGCTGCACAGAAGGTGTTTATAAGATATAAAGCTGCGCAGTAGTTCTTTATGGGACATAGCGCCACGCATTACATATTTGTGGTATATTAAGCTGTGCAATAGATATATAAGATATGTAGGGATGTGCAGTAGGTATTCATAGGACATAGAGCTGCGCAGTAGTTATTTATGAAACATAGAGCTGCGCAATGAAGACATATGGTATGTAAGGCTGCGCAATAAATACCTACCATATACTGGAATACGTAGTAGGTATTTATGAGACATGGAGATGCGCAGAAGTTACAAGGCTGCACAGTAAAGTCCTGTATTGTGCAGGACTGCGCAATAGAGACATATGAAGAGATGCACAGTATGTATTTATACGATATAGTATAGCTGCGCAGTAGGTACTAATGGAGTATAGAGTAGCACAGTAGGTATTTGTTGGGGAAAAAGCTGCGCAGTAGGTCTTTACTGTGCATACAGATGTATCACATGTGTTCATTGTGCATCCCCACGTTCTACAGGACTTGATGCGCAGCTCTACGCATTATAAATCTCGAATGCAAGACCCTGCACACTGCATGACTCTACTGCACAACTTAACGTACTACATAAGGGTGCTGTGCATCTCTTTGTACTGAAAAACTGCACTGCGCAGCTGCACAAACCATACATCTCTAATGTGCATGTCTTTTTGCGGCAGGATTGCACTGCACATCTGTAAGAGCCATACATATATGCCGTTTACCGCGGGTCTCTACTGCTCACCCCTACATTTAGCAGGTCTTCACTGTGCACACTTATGTACCCTACGTATCTGACGTGTATCCCTAAGTTCTGAAGGATTTACTGCGCACCTATACAGATTAAAAATATCTGCTGCCCAGCGCTGCATACTTCATAACTCTACTGTGCAGCTCAATGCATCACATAAGAGTACTTCACAACCCTATGCAATGCAAGACTGCACTGCGCAGCTGTGCGAGTCATACATCTCTTCTGTGTTCGCCTTCATACTGCAGGACTTCACTGCGCAACTGTACAAGCCATACATCTCTACTGCGCCCCGCTGGTCTCTACCGCGCATCCTAATGCACTAAACAATTGTACTAAGCAGTTCTATGTAACTGTGCATTGCATGAATTTACTGCACAGTCCTTCACAGTACATAACTATACGGCGCAACTTAATGTACCGCATAAAAGAACTACGCAGCTCTATGTACTGCAAGACTGCACTGCGCAGATGTACGAGCCATGCATCTCTGTTACGCACCCCTAAATATCGGATGTCTCTAATGCGCAGCCTTGCGTACAGTGTATCTCTACTGCGCACCCCTACATGTATTAGGTCTTCATTGTGCACACTTATGTACCATATGTGCCCGCTGTGTATCCCCACTTTCTACAGGACTTAATGCACAGCTCTACGCATTATAAATATCGATCATCATCATCATCATCATCCAAGGACCTCCGCAGTTGTCTGCGGGGAAGGGGAGGTGTCACCCCTACTTGGCGCGACCCCGGGTGGCGGATAGGGGAATGCTCGCTGGAAACAGAGGGTAGGGCTGAAATAAAATAGGCCCCGCGGACCAAACACACGATTGGTGACAGTCGCAGCCCACTGGGAGTGCTCCGCAACCATGTTCGGTTTTTCCGCCGTCATGGCCTAGGGGCTGCTGTGAGCTTGCTCTGCGAAGGTGTAAGCTGCGACTGGGAATCTGGAGCCAGTCCCTTCGGGCCTTGATCGGGGAGTGCGTGGTGGCTGCAGGGATCGGAACCTGCAGTGCTCCGGGCGAGTCCGGTCCGTCCGTGTATTCCGGGACCGGTTAAACGAAGGCTGGGCCCCAGAGTACTGGGGTAGGACTTAGGTCCGAGGGTATACCCGTTCCCAGCTATTTCGGCCCGCCCCTCCACGCACGATGCGCTGGTGAATACTCTATTATGGCTTATAAGTACGGAAAACGGAGAGGGAGCGAGGAGACCAACGTGGAAGAGGTGCTGGACTTCAGCAAATCCTTCGACGTTGTGGAACGTTTCGAGCTCAAATCGGACGCTGCGGAGATGAAGAGGGACTTCAGAGATGCACTGGATAAACTTAAAATAGAGCAGAGAAAGGTACGGCTGTGTCTTAAAAAGATTATGGAGCTTAGTAAATCGAGGAAGGGCACGGATCCGGATTCGATCGAACAAGTGGAGGTGGCTCAAAGTGCCATGAACTCAGCCGGATATAAGGTGAGAGAACTACACCGAGGGTTCAGGTATTACGAAGAGAGCATCAATAGGCTGCTTAGAGAGAGGATAGGTAAGGAGCTCAAAGAGAAGTCTCTCTTGAGCAGAAGATCGCTCGACTGAAGGTAGGATGGGTGAACTGCCGGGTAAAAGCGCATAGCGCCGAAACCCGGTGTTACAGGTGCCACACTCTGGGGCATGTTGCGCGGGAGTGTGCTGCAGGGGATTTCAGCAAATGATGTAGGAGGTGCCTACAAGAGGGCCATAAGGCGGTGGAGTGCCAGAATCTGGCAACACCTCGTCCACCGGCCCCCCAGTAGGCAGAGTAGCAGGGCGGTTCAGCCGGCTGCACTCAGCCAGGATGTCGGAAGCCGACGAGCCCGTTGTGCGGTACCACCGCACTACTGAGGACGATGCGTGCATCCTGGCTGGGTGAGGGTTGGTTGCACTGAAGAAGAATGCCAAGTTGGCGCTGAAAGTGGAAGCCGAGGCACGGCTTAGTGGCCTTTGGCCTGGGGCTCCGAGGCAATGTTTACCACATTGCTTCGGAGTCCCATGCCAAAACCTAGGACTCTGAAGTAATGCGAAAGCGGTTCCGGAGTCCTGGGTAGGCAGGAAAAAGGAGTTAAGGTTTAGTGGGTAGGTGCCGTTCGGTAAGTCCCACACTCACCTTCGTTCCTTGTGGGCTGCGCGCCCATGTATACATCTTACGTGTATGTATATTAAGTATATATGCGTGAGAGGTATATATTGGGCTCGCGGTCCCCAAGGTTCGGATGTGGTTAGTGCATGAGCATTCGCCGTTTTTACTTCTTTACAAAAAAAAAAAAAAAAAAAAATCATCATCATCATCATCATCATCAGCATGCTCTCCTCTCTCTTTCTCCCTGCTCTCTCCTTTCTTTGTCACTCTTTTGCTCTTCCACTCTTTGATCATAAAATTCCCAGACTTATTATATACTTTAGGGATTTGTAATATAACTTTTATATGCTGATATTTGAAAGTATTTTCAAGAAAACACACAAAATCCCTCAACTAAAAAATACAATTCTTAAATGTATTTCAAATAATATTTCAAAATACTCAAATCAACGCCTCCACTCAATATGAGTCTATGTGGTGACAGCGCCCTGTATGAGACTATTCCCTATGCTTATACACAGCGCATAGTCTCATACACGGCATTTTGTAGCTGTATTTGAAATTAAATACTAATTACAGATATAAAATTATCACAGCACAAAAAACCGAAAAACCGACGCCAGACAAATGGAAAACACGTGCGATGTAGCTTGCCATCAGTGAAGTGCAAGGTTGGTGAGGGGCTGAGGGTTTCAGTCCGTTGGCCGCTGGTGCTTAGGTCAAATCAACATGGCATAGGTGACTGAAGGGAAAATTGGAAAAACTATTTAATGAAATAATAAAATCGATGTTTTTTTTTCATATTGATTTTAATATTTTATTTATTTTAGTTTTTCACACTGTATAATTTGATGAACAATTATTTTTTAAGAAGATACTGAATGAATAAAGTTCTGCCCTATACATTATTAATATTAACAATTTTACCCAATACAAATATTTGTAATTTGTTTATTTATACTGTTAATTTATTAATGAAAAATTGTAGGGATTCATGCATGCATTGTGCTCTCATTGTGCTCGCACTTCATGCTCGCACGTGTGCGAGTAAAGTGCAACGCACGATTGTTATCTGGGTATATGTAGTAGAATCCTCAACGAAAACAGATTATTAACTTTTAAGCAAAAAGTTGCATTTTAAACCAAAAAAGATTAAATTTCTAGCAAAAAAGAGTTTAATTTTCAATAAAACAGACGACTTCCGATCAAATATATCTCTAGGATTTACTGTGAATGTATTATAGGATAATAAAAATAATTCCATGTATTTTAAAAAGATTCCTCACTTTTTCTCTTCCTTCATTTTTATAATACACTGACCATTAGATATAGCATTTTTCTGATTTCAAGTAAATTTAACGTTGTTGATTTAAAATTAAAACAATGTATTCTGTTGAAAATTCATTTGTTAGGTAGGAAATTATTCTTATTGGTTAAAAATTCATCTTTTTAATTGAAAAATCAACTAATTGGTGAAAAATTCGTCTATTTTACTGAAAATTCAACTCTTCTGCTGGAAATTTAATCTTTCTTGGTTTAAAATGCAACTGTTTGCTTCAAAAATTAATAATCTGTTTTCGTTGATGATTCGACTATATTGTTGAATATTCGACTTTTGTTTGAAATACTAAATATTATATTTTTCGTCGAGAATTCATATTTTTTGGTTAAAAATTCAACTACTTGACGGAAAGTTGAACTGATTTGTTAAAAAATAGTTTATTTGGTTGAAGACTTATCATGTTAGTTGAAAATTCAACTTCTTGTTTGAAAATTCAACTATTTTATTAAAAATTCTTTTTTTTTATGTTTGAAAATTGATAATAGATCGACCAATAGATATATCATTTTTCTGATTTCCAGTAAATGTATAGTTATTGATCTAAAATGAAATTCATCTCATTGCCAAGGTTACTTTGGGCATTATGCCGTGAGTGCATGCAGACGACTAAGTGCCACCTAGGATTCCGGGAATCAGACGAAAGAAAGGTCGACGCAGGTAGATTCGTCTCCATGCCGGCATTAGGACTATTGTCCGGGCATTAGACCCTCGTTTTGCAAACCAGCCTGTGCATAGGCAACTCTTTCAGTGATAGAGAGAGGAGGCGTGCGAGAGCGCAGGGGCCCGCGAAGTGGTGCGAAGGCGCATGTCACGGTCTCCCACCCATACACTGGGGGCATGGTAGGGAGGTCTCGCGGCGGGATCATGGTTGCATACATGTATAACACAATTATAATTTTTATTGAAAATATCAATAGGGATAGAAAATACAAACATTAAAAATAGTTTTAAAAAAAGTCGAAAAAGTCACACATTCTTTTTATAAACTATTTGTCGCCATACTTTTTTGTACTGGCATACTACTCTAGCTTCCTTCACGTCCAT
>CAKNYM010029707.1:0-17993 GCA_932195095.1 Andricus curvator | reverse complement strand
CTCATTCCATCGCGAACCGGATGCAAAAGGCTGTTCTTCTAGGATCAATTCATCTGGTCCGTCAACACTGTTCCTCATAACATTCTACAAAGATTGGTAGCTCTAAAAAAGTATCCAGAGATGAAACTTCATCTCCAACTGTCCCGTCTGCCGCGTAAGATCATCCGCGGCTAGAGACCTGAATCCAAGGAACAGTGTTGCCCGATGTTCTCTCGCGTACATTTCCCGCTCTTGCTTACCTTCTAGGACAAAAGGAGCAGAAGCGGATGACGTACACGTTCCAGTTGCGTCGGGATTGGTTGCTTTTAAAGAACCATGATCGTAGCCTCCGGAGCCTACAACTTCTCACATAAAAAAAAATAATAATGGCGTAATTTCGGTAATGGTTATACATTTTTATTTTCCTTCTCTACAGAAATACTTTTACTATCAACTGTACCTCAGGAACTTAAGATTGAAACAAAACTCATGAAGTATACAATTCTTTGTTTGTAGTTTTTTTTATCATATAATTTTAAAACTTATTTGTCAAATATCGTTGACGTTCACTTCAGTTTAGTGGAAAGATTCCTCAAGAGAATGAAACCCATTTGGGTTGAAATTACAGACTAGTCCGACAATTTTTTAATTAAATTTTTTTGTCCGTAACCTCCAAATTTGGTTGTTTTTCGCAAGTCTCTGGATGCTTTCTTAGAGCTACTATCTGCCACTTCATAGGTTTTTAGTCGCCTGCTTCCTGATGGTCTAGGAACTTTCTTACCATGCGACATGTGTTTAATAAAACCACCTTCTGAGCTGCTGCCAGTACCCTATTGAATCCTAAATGTAAAGTTTTTTAACTCTAGAGGGCAAGACACCCCCCCCCCCCCCCAAAATTTCCATTTCCGCAGAAAGAAAATCGTATTTTTTTTCTTTAAAATTCCAATATTAACACGTGCCACGGGGTACTTCAAATTCCCATATATTTAACATGGAAAAATTGGACTGATAATTCAGGATTTGATTGAAAGTTGCCAAATTTTTCAGAGATTGAAGAAAAGTATCTAAGGAATAAAACCATATCAATAACTTTGATTTTCACCCCCCGCCCCCCTTACTGCACGTAAAAATGTAGTTTTTTTGGGTCATATTAGGGCGTTGTGGGGGGAAAGAGAAGTGAGTCAAAATGAAAGTTATTGGTATGGTTTTATTCCGTAGACACTCCTCTTCAATCCCTGAAAAATTTGGCAACTGTCGATCAAATACTGAATTATATGTCCAATTTTTTGAAAATCCAAAATGTTCCTATGTTAAATATATGGAATTTTCAAGTGCCCAGTGGCACGTGTTAATACTGGGATTTCGAGAAAAAAACACGGATTTTCTTTTTCCGGAAATGGAAACTGTCGGGGAGGGGGTCATGCCCTGTAGCTCGAAAAACATTTTTTGGACGACCCTAATGTTTCACATTCCTCCATATTGTCTTTACTTCATGTCTTAGCTCGCTATACTTATGGATCTTGGTTGTATAGGTTCCCTGCAAACTCTGGTCAAGTGGACAATCAATGTCGTCGATGTAGACTCTTCCACCTTTTTTCTTATGCATCATGATTTTCGGTTGATTATCATTATTATTAGAATGATTTAAATTTGAAGTTCGAGCGTGCGTTAAATGCCTGTATCCGGTTTAACTACAATTTGCCTAAATGTTGCCAAGAAAATACAATCTTTTATGGGCAATTTGCTCTACACTCTTTTTCCGAACAAAGCTTCTGAGTATCTATTCAAACTCTTTCAATTTGTAGACAGAGACCTACCAGCACAGTCTGCGCTTCGTAAAAGAAAATCAATTCTTAAGATTTCTTTGCACAGAACATGTAAGCTTCAAAGTTCATTTATAGTAAGAGGTGCCCATCAATGGAATGAACTACCAGCCGATATTAGAAATGCACCTTCTCTGTGTTATTTCAAAAATCTCTTTTTGAAATATATGTTCAACACTTCTAACCCAACTCTTGAAATTACTCACTAGTAAACTCTTTTATCTTTAATTCTCCAACATTTTATCTTCGAATTTTCCTTTTGTTTTTATGAACTTTTTTATTTCTTATGCACACAGATTTCTCATCGTACAAGAGTCTGTAACAACTCAATGTTCATAAATATGTATAAATCTGATACCTAATCTGATACGAATTCTGAGATCGACTCTACATATTTATTTAAATTATAGATCTAGTTCTAACCTTAATCATGTACTCTCCCGGTCAGTACTTGCACAAATTTGTAATGACCATGTATTATTCTGTTCCCCAGAGGGCTATTTAACTCTAGGAACTTTTTTGCAATTAATACAACTACAAATACAATAGAAATATCTCAATTGTTATTATTAATATTTTTTGAAGATTTAAAATATATATATACTTTTTTTTCGTCTGGGTTTTGAATTTTGTAAATAGAGAGATGCCTAACTGAATTTTTATTTTTAGCGGGTTATTCGGAGGATTCGGATTATACGTCAGATTTGAACTACCCTGTGGGTGGACAAGGCGCAAACAGTTCTGCATCGCAATTTCGAACCGCAGCCAACCAGCTAGCAACGCCTCAACGATCGCTCGAAACTTCTAGAGAGAACAGCTACGAGAGAGATGATCATCAGGTATCTAAACTTGAATAATTTTTCTTCACGAACAAATAAGAGACTAAATTCATAAAGGTAATTTTTTTCAATAATTGCATTACACTTTTTAAGTTTCTACAGGCAAAAACTTTGCACTTGAGGAATTACCGAATTTGTTCTGAAGTGGCGGGGATATGAACAAAAAAATCAATAATAGTTATAGACCAATTTTTTATATAGAACTTTTTCTAGGAGAATTAAAAATATTTTAGGACGAATTTTTGAACGGAATAATAATATTCTTAACACTGTGATGAGAAACACGTCGGAGTGTGGTAATTTCAAGGTTGTCGTGCCGTGATCAGCACGAAAAAAATATTCCCATTTATAGAAGGGCTTCTATATTTAGCCTGCTTTGTATATCAGAAGGAAGGAAGCCCAGAGATAACTTACGTTGAATGTATATTTTTATCTTAATCATAATTGCACACATTAGAAATCAAATTATATTCTTATATATCTATATTATATTATAGTATTGTAAGAGCTGGAACAAAAATAATCGGGTTATAGAATTATATGGCAGGAATCGAACACGTGTCTCCGCGACGGCAGCAAGATGATTTTCCACTCTGGTAAACTGAATTATGAGAATGGGAATTTCAGAGTTCATATAAAACTAAAATATACTTAATGTGACTATAAAAAGTAATAAAATTCCGGCAGTGAATTTGTCAACTTTATTAAAAAATAAGTGAAGATGTTATTGTGAATTAATCAATACTATTGATTACTGGTCCATATTTTCATTGAAAAATAATAACTAACCGTGGGGTCTCACAGTTTAGTTCTTAACGTTTCGACTCCGCCTGCGGGATGGCATGGATACATGCACATTCTGACATCGCTTGTGTTTTTTTACATAAAAATTTAATTGCGTCCATCCTGCAGACTGAGTCAAAATGATTAATCAACCCTAAGTATGTTATACACATGTTGTGAAATTATATTTATATAAATTCTGGTCTTTCTTCACTTAATGGAACATTTTTCAACAATAATAGTTTCAGTTATAAATGTTAAAATTTGAGACCATCTAATTTACAAAAGCTTTAATATTAAACTATTGGTTTTCGAACGTTATTAAGTCAACATTTACAATTTCAAACTTTATTCATAAAAAATATTTATTATATTATATAATTATTTACTATATTATATTATATAAAGTTTCCATATGGACAACAGCGGGATCTCAGCCATTGTAGAAAATAGCACCAGTTCCCGGCAAAATCGCGGTGAAGTGTCAGCTGTAGCTACGTCTCACGACTCCGAGATAGGTGGTTACCGTTTGCGATTATACTCAATACGAAGATCCGGCAAAAATCTCGTGCCTTAGTCTTAGCATTTCGTTGAGCACCAATGATCAGGACGACTAGCTGAACAGATTATTCTGGCTGTGACATACTTTTCGGCCGGTGCCGAAAATTCCATAATGAACATGGTTCGTTTCTCGAAACCAAAGAGAACTATGTCCGAACGTGAGTGCGCAACAGAAAGAATTATCGAGAATATGAAGATCCAGCATATTTGGCACTTCTCATTCTCGACAATTTACTCTATTTCGCTAGGACCAAACGCTCTTAGGGAAATAAAGTAAATTGCGTCGAGAATGAGAAGTCCCTTATAAGTTATATCCTTATACTTCTCTTTCTTTTCATTCTCGTTAGCTGTGATTTTCTTGTGGGCGGGTGTCGAAAATTCGATCACGAACATGGTCTGTTTCTGGAAATCCAGGAGAATTACACGAGAACGCGAGTGCGCGGCAGATACAATTGTCTAGAATATGTAGTTCCAGTATATTCAGTAGCGGTTTCAGAGCTAATACCGCAAGAGTGATAGTGAGGGCAATAAAGCACTCTTAGTGCCGCATTGGGCGTTTGGATGTACGTCGTTCCCGCATAAGTTGGACAACCAGATAGAATGTGTCTTAGGTGCTCAGCGTGTGCATAACACGCTCTGCAGCTATCTTCGGCAATTTCTTGGCTCAAAATGCGGCGATGGTGTGCTAAAGTGAAAGCAACACCGTCTTGACACGATAAAATAAAACTCTCTGTGCTCGACTTCAATCCGGACGATTTGAGGGAAGCAAACGTTAGCTCATACATCGAGTGATTCTTGACATTTCTGTGGAAGTTGTCGTGCATTCTCTTGTCGAGGAGCTGTTCGCGGAAGTTTTTATCCTGTGCTTTCTTCATTCGGACCTTCAGGAGTGAGTACTCGATATAGATAATGTTTTTTCTCACCCCTGATGTGATGACACTAATTAAGACCGATCAAGACTCACAATAAAAATTGTACTTCTACATTATAAAAGTTTTAAAATATAGAATGAAACAATTAATGAAACAGTGAAACATGAGTTCATTGTTTGATTGTCTAAATACGTGAATTTCATAAGAATAATCAATAGACACAATAAATAATTAATACAGCTAACAACAAGTTTCTTGTCGAATGGCGGGACGCCAAACTCTGGCATACGCCGACGCAACTACACTGTTGTATCGTAACTGTGTAGTGCGCCACCACGACTGTGTCTTTCAACACATTTTAGATTTGGGGAATTCTTCGCGACCGAGAACCAGGATTCTCACGGTTGAAGAATAATAAAAATTCATTCAAAAGAAATATAAATTGTCTTGGATTTTGTAAAAAAAAATATCGCACCATCCTATATTTTATCTTCAACTCATTTGTTATTATCATTTTCTTTTTTACCTAACTGAATTTTCATATTTATCGTCAGTTCGTTAATGATTTCTGAACAGTTCGAGTTGTTTTACCAATAAGTTATTTATGATTCACCGAATTTTTCTAATATCCGTCAATTGAGAACAAATCCGGTAATTTTTCAAGAACAGATTTTTCCCGTGTAATTACTCACTATCGGTAAAGCAGAGCGCCTATAATTAAAGCCCTTGCTATAAAAAATTAATCTCTGTATAAAGAGTATAAAGAGCTTGAGTGGTGAAAAAGCGTAGAAATTTGCTGAAATAAATTCTGATTTCAGATACCAGGAACTGTGGGTGGCCGACTGGCTCCGGTTGTTTACAGTGGGTATAGTAGAGGTCATAGTCCGCGGTACGATGAACCTTATCCTGAGGAAGGCCCTACTCAAAGGTGTTCTGCACAACAAATCGCAGAGTCGTCCGAGCCACTATTTTACAATAGCAGACCAAGACATCACAAGGAATACAGGTAAACATATATTATCATAATCTAAAGAGAAAAGAATAATACCAATAAAAAATAACATAATCTCTTTTCAAAGCATACTGCAATTTTAAGAATTTTATATTTACAATATAAACTCCATTTATTTAATTTTGGCTGCCTTCTCACTTAACACTATGTTTTTAATTCCTGAAAATATTACATATTTCAAATATAAAAAGTACGGGTTATATATTTATTTAAACAGTACAAGCTTAAATGATAAGGTATTCAATGTTTTTGGAAATTTATGCTGATCAGCTATATAAAAATGAATTTTCTATTAGTCGTCCATTTTTTTCGACTAATAGCCCAGGCGAAACGGACAGGACTCTTAAAAGCTGAGTGACTAACCACGGCCTTATAAAAATGCACATATAATATTTTGAATCAACCATCGAAATTGTACCTTTTGAAAAACTCGATTCATATCTTTGTATATATAATAAAAAATTGATTACACAACCACCGCAAGTTCCCCTGGGAGTAACCGCCATCCAGAAAAATGATATAAAAAATGGTATACGTACCTATATGTTTAATTAAGCGATTTCAAAGGAATCCAAACCAGTTTTATAAAGGGCTTATTAGATTACTTTGAGCTAGTGATTGGGTGTAACCAATGTTAGAGAACCTCAATAAGGGTGAGTTGAGTCTGGGACGTAAACATTTTTGACTGACGCAAGCATACTGGAACAAGGAGGCCTCAGAAGCGCGCGATTTTTAAATCCGAGTTTTCAATCTCTTCCTTTTTTATTAAAAGACAAATGTAAATTGACTGTACGGAGCTTTTAAATTATCACATAAATCATACTTAACATTCAAACACAGTTCAGACATCAATCTGACGTAAAAAACGCATGTTAATACCAAAATGCCGTTTGAATTTTTCGTGCGTTAACCAAAAACTCTGGCTCTCGGTCAGCTTTTGTATGTGAAGTAGCTAAAAAGTAGCTTCCTGACTCAACTCTTTCGTGAGGATTTTCAATCTCTATTCAACATGACCATGATCATACGCGGTACCACCACTCATAACGGCAATTACGGTAAAGTTAGAAAAAGTCGGTAAAACTTATTCTTTAAATTAATTTTCATTTTCAAATTATACTTTATGAGCAGGGCAAAAGTTTATTAATTGAGAAATCTCAATACAGAAAGAATTCCTCATAAAACTACTTCAATTAGCTTTGAACCTTCATGTTGGTTTACCATGCTGTATTTTCAAATAATAAATTAGCAATATCAAAAATGGTAAGTTTCATTCTTTGGTGCGATCGTGGTGAAAGATAATTATACAAACATACAAAGAATTATGCAATCGATTAGAATCGATTTTATAAAATCGACCCTCAAAAATAAAAATAATATAAATTTCATATATTCCTTTTTTAATTAAAAGATCGTAAACCAACAGGTAGGTGCTAAGCAATTACGAAAATCAATTTTAAGCTTGAAAAATACATTAATTTATAAAATAGCAGGTTTCACGTTTGAGGATGGTTGCCCTCGCAGCAATAGCACACAGCATTATTAAAAATTTTATATATCCTACTTGGGACATATGAATATCCAAGAAACGTCCCATAGAAACCCGGATATCCTAGGGATATCCCAACTTCCGCCTTGCAGGATACCCGACGGGTTATCCCTGGGATAACCAGGGAGATAAATGGGGTTGAATGGGATATCCCGGTATTGTTGTGAGGGTGGCCATATTCTCTGTATTTTGCCTTTTATACTAAATTTAAGTAGTTTTATGGCGAATTCTTTCTATAACGAGATTTTTGCGTTAATAAAATTATATTTTCTTCATCAAATATTTTACTCATAAAATAACTTTTTCTAACCGTTATGACAGTAAAACGTATGTCACTTCCCATCATTACCTTGAGTGCGGACGTTGAAAAAAGGCCGCGTGTCCGTAGAAAAAGAAGCGGGGATTCCCCTGCGCGTCAGTGGAAGCGTCAGTCTAACATCCGATGTCCGTGAAGTTAGCACAACAACCATAAAATATCCAACTTTTGATTAATGGAATCGTTTGGTCATCGTGTGGTCATGTTTGGAAACCAAATTTCGTTTGGACGGAAAAACTAAAAAAATATTGAGTTTTCAAAATTGGAGTGCTAACTTCAGGCTGCACAACAAATTTCAATTTTTTTCAACAATTCTTTTACCAATCCTTTGGATGCCGTTTGGTCGCGTTTGGAAACTCACTTTTGACGTTTGGACGTTGAAGTTTTGTGAGTTATCCTATTATAAAAAGTACATGCATTTCGTGTAACTTAATGCGTATTCCCTAAACCCTATTGGTAAATTCAGTTAGCCATTTACATCTAATGTAAGTCACAATAGAATCAGGCAATCAGCTGTCGCGAATCAAAAGCAAGATTCGATAAGTCGATAATGTAAAAAAGATTCGATAACTCGATAATTCAAGTAGGCGCAAATTTCAAAAGAGTCAACATTTCTGGCTTAATTATTATAATGAATTAATACAATAGTTTAAAATTTGGATTACAAATAAGTGTGTGTAAGTCGAATTAGTTATAATTTATTGTTAGTTTCTCTAAACATGGGGGAAAGGGAAGAAAGTGTTTTCAAAATTCAAAGAAAATCCAAATTATGAGGTATCTCGAAAACGGTTAGAGATACACGAAAACTGACAGCATTTTTAGTATTTTCTAAAGGGGGATGGTCCTCAACCACCTCGACCCAAACCAGTAAACAAATGTTCAAAATTCGGAAAAAATCTAAAATCTTAAATGATATCTAAAAGTGTCACAGACACGTGAAAACTGACCAAATTTTAAAGATTTTACAGAGAAGGTTTGTTTTTGACCAATTCAAATTAATCTAATAATAACATTTTCTAAATCCAAACAAAAAAAAATTAAAATTTTGAGTTATTTTAAAAACGGTGAGACAGATGCGAAAACTGACAGCATTTCCAAGCTTTTCTAAGAGGGGATGGTCTTTGACCATCCCGACTTAAAAAATTAAACAGATTTTCGAAATAAAAAAATAATAATTTTGAATCATCTCGAAAACGGTCAGAGATACGTGAAAACTAATTAAATTTTAAGTATTTTTGCAGAGGGTTTTTGTTGTTGGCGAACTTGAATTAACCGAATAGATGGATTTTTTAATTAAACATAAAATAAACATTTTGAGTTATCTTGAAAACAGTGAGAGATTCGCGAAAACTGACAATATTTTCAGGGTTTTTTGAAAGGGAATGGTCATCGGCCACCCCGACCTAAGCCAGTAAACAAAATTTCAGAATAAAAAAAATCCAAATTTTGAATTATCACGAAAACGGTCAGCGAAACGTGGAAACTAAGTAAATGCTAAGGTTTTTGTGAAGGAGGTTTGTTTTTGACCAATTTCAACTAACCCATTTAAAAGATGTATTAAATTTAAAAAAAAATCAAATTTTGAGTTATCTAAATAGAAAGCGGTGAGAGATACATTCGGATAGATTCGGATAGATTCATTCGGATTGAAAATTATTGAATGGCGAGTTCGAATTGATTTGAATTGATTCGGATTGAAGTTGTTGTACGTCCAAGAATTGAGAAGGATTGAAAAGACATTTTGGATGAGCCACGGATTCATTGGATTGGGCATTCGGATTGAAAAGAATTAAAAGGTGTGTTAGGATTCAAGTTTATATTGACGCAGGGATTTAAAAGAATTGAATTTTCGGTTCGGATGGGTTCCCGATTGAGTCGAATTGAGCGCACGGACTTGCGAGCATTAAAAAGATTAAAACTGGCTTGGGATGTGGGATGTATCTTGGATTCATTCGGATTGGGCATCGGACTGAGTAGGAGTGAAAATTTGTTTCCGATTGGTGTGTTATTCATTCGGATTGGTTTTTGATTCACATTTATCCATTCGGTCTGGTGTTAAATTCAGTCAGATTCATTCTGGTTGAATTCAAGAAGTCCCACGTCTTCAAAAGGATTGGAGGCACGGTTGAAAAATTTATTCGGTACGGCTTTGGGTTGAAGTTGGTGCTGATACATCAATGGAGAAGTATTGATTTGGGGTTGTGACATGTATTGAGATTGGATTTTAAATTAGGGTTGAAAGACGGATTGAGAAGGGTTGAAGGGGATTGAAAAGTTGCTTCGAATTGTTTCCGATTAATTCGAATTGGTTCGAACTGCAACATAAATTTCAAAGATAATTACAAAATATTCAAAATAACGAAAACACGCATGCTCCAGCGCGCGATCATCAGTCTCGTTGAATAAAAAAGTCATTAGCACGATACTCGTGAGCAGCGCCTTCTCAACTGGTAGTGACCTTCTTTGGTCAGCAATACTCTTAAATAGACTATGATGAGTCAGACATCCTGACAAGAACATTTTTCAAAAAATCAAATTCTTAGAAGACATGCATGATTTAAGATTTTTCATTCCTACGAAGCGGGGCTAAAGTTCTACTTTTCAGGAGTAAAAAGTGACTACCTTCGCAAATGATAAAACATTATGCATCTGTGAGCACGTATTTTGCGCTAATCGACCCCCTCATCGCAAAAAATGTGGTACCGAAAATCTCCAAAAATTTGGAAAATTTTTGAATTATCTAAATTTCTGTATATTCACAAAATTTCTAAGTTCTTCAAAGTTTCTAAAATTTTCAAAACTTCTAAAATTATAAAAATGATCAAAATTTCTGAATTTTATAAAATTTTCAAATTTTATAAAAATTTTAAAATGTTCAAAATTTTTAAACTTATAAAAATTTCTAATATCTCTGAATTTTATCAAATGTTCAACATTGCTAAAATTACATTAGAGTCCCGCTATAGTAGCCGTTTCCGGGGTACCCTTAATCAACAAAGACACTATCTCGGGAATATACAAACCGTTCTTCTTCTCCTTCTTGCTTGTGCGTGGCTTCTTATAGTGCCGAACCGTAAACATGGCAACTCCGCTGACCTTACAAACGCATCCCTCTCGTCCCCTTGGACCGCTTTGTCCTATCTCGGGAACTACTATAGTACGACTCAAGTGTATTCAAATTTGTAACATTATCATAATTTCTAAAATGTTCCAAATTTTTTAAATTATTAAAATTTCTGAAATGTTCAAAACTTATAAAATTATCAAAATTTCTCAAATATTCAAAATGTTCAAAATTTTTCAAATTCCTAAAAAATATCCAAATTTATAAAATTATCAAAATTTCTAAAATGTTCCAAATTTTTTAAATGATCTAAATTGCTAAATTGTTCTAAATTTTTTAAATCATCATAATTTCTAAAATGTTCCAAATTGATGTATTTTTAAAATTTCTAAAATTATAAAAATTTTCTCAATTTTAAATTTTCAAATTTTATAAAATTACCAAAATTTATGAATTCTCTAAAATTTCTAAAATATACAAAAATTTCAAAAGTTATCTAAATTTGTAAAATAATGATCAAAATTTGTAAAATCATCAAAATTTCTGAAATGTTCCAAACTTATAAAATTGTCAACATTTCTAAAATGTTCAAAATTTACAAAATTATAAAAACGTCTTAAATTTTCAAAATTACCGAAATTTCTAAACTTTCCAAAATGTCTAAAGTATCTAAAATTTTCAAAATGTCAAAAATTATTACAATTTGTAAAGTTATTAAAATTTATAAACTGTTCAAAATTTGTAAAATTTTTCAAAATTTCTACAATTTTTACAATTTTTAAAAAGGTAAACAAATTTTTAAATTGTCCAAATTTTTAAATTTCTAAAATGTTCTACATTTCTAAAAATATTAAAAATTTTCAAATTATCAAAATTTCTAATGTTTTCCAAAAAAATTTTAATTTCCAGTTTCTACATTTTTAAAAATTCCACAAGTATTTATTAATTTTTATTTTATTTCGTAAGCAATGTTGAACATTTGATAAAATTCAGAATTATTAGAAATTTTGATAAGTTTAAAAATTTTTAAATTTGTAGAAAGTGGAAATTGAACATTTGATAAAATTCATAAATTTTAATCATTTTTATACGGAAATTTAGATGACCCAAAAATTTTAAAATTTTTGGAAATTATCGGTAACACAGTTTTTGCGGTGAGGGGGTCGATTAATGCAAAATGCGTGCTCACAGATGCATAATTTTTTATCATTTGAAATTTCAATCTCCTGAAAAGTAGAACTTTAGCCCCGTTTGATAAGAATGAAAAAGCTTTAAAATCATGCATGTCGTCTAAGAATATTATTTTTTGAAAAATTTTCCTGCCAGGATCTCTGATTCATCATACTCTATTTAAGGGCATGGCTAACCAAAGAAGGTCACTACCACTTGAGAAGGAGCCTCTCGCGACTATTGTGCGACTTTTTTATTCGATAATTCACATAACTTCGACGTCCAAACGTCAAAAGTAAGTTTCCAAAGGCAACCAAACGACATTCAAACGATTGTTAAAAGAATTTTTGAAAAAAAAAATTTATTGTGCAGCGTGAAGTTAGCACTCCAATTTTGAAAACTCAATATCTTTTTGGGTTTTTTCGCCCGAACGAAAAATTTGGTTTCCAAACATGACCAAATGATGGCCGAATGTTTCCAATAAACAAAAGTTGGATATTGTATGGTTGCTGTGCTAACTTTACGAACATTATCATCCGCCAGACGCGATTGTTGACCCGAATTACTTACACTGCTGGGCCGGCCATAAGTTTCGAATGGCCATGCCTTAATCGAAAATAAAATAACATTCTTAAGATCTAATAACTTCTAAACTTATTATATTTTTTGGAAGGTTTACTAGGATAACGGAAAAATAAACAAAGATTAGGAACACGTAAAAGAAAGGTTCTCAAATTTCATTGACTATTTTCTTTTAAAAAATTTGTATTTAAGAAACAGGGTGATCGGTACAATCGTTGGCCACACCCAATGATTGGACACCTCATTTAAATATGCTTATATGAAAAAATACTTTCAATTAAAACTACTAACAAATAGTTCAGGGTGAACCACAAACATTTCCGCAGCATATTTGACAAGCTATAGGTTAGTGTAGTGCGTTTAAATGCCAGAGTAAAGTAAAACCGATGATGCTGAATGAGTAAGGAATTTGAGCGAAAAGCTGTTGAGGACAGGAGTGTCTGCCTGATGAAAATTATTCTTTATTTAATAGTTATGATAGATTTAACTAGAAACTTTTGGATTTTAATTGAATTAGGTGATCAAAATTACACGATAGTAGTATTCTAACCTTAAAATAATGTCTGTATATGTGACCGTCCGCGAAGAAAGGGACCTAATGCCGAAAAAATCGAATTTTAGTTTTGTATGCCAATCGATTGTTTTTTATTTGCTCTTTCGTAATAACAAATAGTATTCATTTATCTGAAAAATTTGAATTATTATCAAACTGCAAAGTGGGGTACTCATCTCATGAATTATGCGGAAACATAGATATTGGCTACAATATCTAAAAAGCTAATAACTAATATCTTTGCAAAAATTCATTCAAAATTGTTTAAACTTTTTGTAAACTATCTATATAATTGTTTATCACTTTGTCTTACAAATAATGAGTGAAAATCATGGCAAAAGCAGTTTTTGGCTCTAGCGATTTTACGTTGATATATAATAACCACATTTGAGTGGTCAATCATACAATAGTTGGCCTATGCTGATCACTATGTCGTCATGGCCAGTGATTGTGTTTTTTGAAATTATTGTTAATTTCTTTAAATTAAAATTATCTACTTCTTTTAACGCTGAGGTTACTATGATGATTAAAATCTTTAGAAAATTGGTTATCCATCTGTGTATTTTAGAATTTCGTTCGATGCTTATTTTGTTTTTTACAAATTGTTAAACTAGAAGAATTCCTTAAATGGCCAATGATTGTACTCATCACCCTATGTCAAATAAAAAAGAAAATTTTTTTCTGAATCAAATTAATTTACTGTTGAAAACGTAGTAGTCAAAGTGAGGAAAGGGATGAGCAGAGGTCAAATAAATCGATGTTTATTGTCACCCTACAGTATTTACTATTTACTATGGACTATGGTATAATACAATATAAAATATTATAATACAATATAATAGATCATATGATTTTAGCCCATCACCTTCCTTCTATTCGAAGTAAAAACAAATAATATATATTTAGTAGAACTAAAAAGATTTTTAAGACAAAGACTCGTTGAATTTTCAAAGAACGAAAAGCTCGTAATCTTAAATTCTAAAGCTGAGAGAAAACCCGTATTATTTTGATACGACAAGAATACACGGATGTGCTGTAAGAATTTTTTTTTCTTTTCCAGTGCAATGTCATTTTATACTTCTTGTCTTATCATAGCATACAATCCGTTATGAGTTTCATTAAAAATTATTAGAGCGACGTTCCATTGCTATTATCATTATCATGAGCATTTTCTAGATAAATACATTTTTCTTACTGAAAAAACTCTAGTAGAAAATTTAAAAAAGAGGAAAACCATGAGCAATTCATTTGTAGATTAAAAAACATATAATTTATAGAAATTAGTATTGAATCAAGAAAATATTGGTCTGAATACGAATCATACAATATTTTCTTGGTCCGAGAACATTTTCATCGTCTCAAGAAATTATACTTGAATGAAGAAACTTAATTTTCAATAATAAATAACACATAAATAACACAGCTTTAAAAATATTTTTATTCTTATTATTTTACATACATTTTTCATAATTGTATTTACTTTGTAGTCAAGATGGTTGGTACAGCGAAGGCTATTACGATTATCATGGAACGAGAAACGACGATTCGAGGATTTACAGTGATACGGAGTATTATCCAAGCACAACTACAAGCTCGTCCTCAAGAAGAAAAGGTAGTGTAACATATAATGCTTTCAAAAATATTACTTTTTAAATTCTGAAACAACCTTTTCATTAAATATTACACGATATATAAAAAATCTCACTCAATAAAAACTAAAAAACAATTACTCATGGCAAATGATTACAAGTATTGTTTTTTCCTTTCTTAGTAAACAATTTTCATAGATGAGAAAGAAGTAGGAATTAACTTCCAAAGCTTCTTGTACTTCTTATATTGTAGAAGTAATTTGAAAGTAAAAAAACTTGTGCGTGATAAACTTTAAACTTGGATTTTGTATTGAGAAGAATTATTTTTTAAAAACTTTACAATTTTTCCATTAGATGAATTTATAACTTTCTTGAGAAATTAAGCTGCTCAGAAAAAAGACAGGAAGAAAATTCCAAGTAGATTGAAGTTTGAAACTGTTTTATAATTTGTTTTATTTCTTTTTTAAAATGAAATTATATTATTCTATTCCATTATATTAATATTAAATGTTATAGGTCCTTATAGAAGACCGTCTTTGGAAAGGCAAACGACTTTGTACGATGATCATTCCTATTATGATAGCTACGTTGGCGATGGAAGAGTTGGAAAAATGAGTGCCACTTATCCCGAATGTCAAACGGACATGGGATATAATAAATGCTACGATAATATTACGGGATATATGTTCCAAAATGAGAGGTAAGTTTATAAATCATTTTGCACAAAAAACAAATTTTGATTTTCCAAAAATGTCTTAAATATTATGATTTTTTAAATAATGAAATGATTACACGTTTCCTTAATACAAGATGAAAACTTTAATGTAAGCTGATTACGCTTGATTTAAAAATCGTGCAATTTTACTTGTGCCTTTTCGAAGGGCTGAAGGAAGAAAGGAGGATGCCCAAAATGTGCCCCGGACCTTGCAAAATGAAACTTATACCAATCAAATCAGCTCATCAAGACGATAAAAGAAGCCTATAAGACTAAAGTCGTGCGGGCCGTCATTCCCAAGATATGAGCGAAAGTATTTACTGCTGTCTATGTACGCAAATAGCACGCCCCATTAGACAACTAAATTCCTCTAGTCAGTGTTTTAGTTCTCAAACGAACCAACAAGAGGTGTATTGTATAGAAAATGTTCATTCGCCGAAGGAGCCACCACCTCGTAGTGACGGCGGACAACGTGCTCTGCTAGGCTAAGACTCCTTTTTCAGAATTAATGCCGTCATGGAGGATAAAAGAAAACGGGGGGTCTCGAGCGATACCCTTTTAAATAAAGCTCGCGTTGGTGGATTAGGTAGAGGTTCGCCAGCGGAGAGTCAGTTATAGTCTCCTCCCCAATCGGAGTCCGCCACTGGGGCTTCTATTGGCGATCAGCTGGCTACCGGTGGAACCCAAGGAGATTCCTGCGCTGGTTGTGGGATATCCTGAAGAAAAGCAGAAGATATTCACTGTCAGGTTCAGAAAATTCAGATTTACGAGAATTTATCAATCAAAATCGTCCCAAGCGATTTTCAAAACGTAATATCCCTTTCGATCCAAATAGCAAAGTTCTTTCAGAATCAGATTCCATTTGCGATTCTTGCCGACTGGCTTTCCGAGATTCTAAGGCGACAACAAGCAAATCATTTTTACCGGAAGGTACCAATAATCTGACTGAAAAGAGCGTCAGCGTCTCACAAAAACTGCGTTTTTGGTTGCACATCGAAAAACCTTCATATAATACCACAGGCCGTCAGAGGTCAGGTCCTGGTTAATCACCGCTTTTATTTACCTGAAGGGTCGCGTTGTTGCGATGAACATCTTTCAAATGAACCGTGGGAGCTTTTATCACAAACAGCAACGATTTGCACTTACAATCAAAGTCATATCGAGGACATGATTGACTCGCTCCGAAAATTGGCTGACAAAAAGCAGTCTTTTTTCAATTTTGAGTTTATTGCTGATATGTGTGACTCGCAGGTAGAACAATGGACTGGTCTTAACAAAGACCAATTTAAAAATGCTCTGTCTTCACTGCCATCTCTCGCCGGAACGGAGCAAAAAAATCCAAGTACAGCACTAGCATTTTTTTAGCAAAACTTTATACGGGTGAAACTGGTAAAAGGTTATCCTAACTCTTTAATATACCTCGTTCATTAACGGAGCGATTGATGAATAAAGCGAGGAACTCTCTGCTGAAAGATTTTGTTCCTCTCTACGTAGGTTTTTCTCTAGTAGATCGAGAAGAACTGAAGAGTCATAATACAACAGTTGGTCGTCAACTATTTCTGAATGGACGTAATGATAAGTTGATTACCATTTGGGATGGAACTCATGTTTACATTCAGAAGAGTTCTAATTATAGATTTCAGCGAAGACCCTTTAGCATGTGCAAACATTGCCCTCTGATAAAACCTTTTGTTGCTGTCGCAGCCGATGGATATATTTTAGATGTGTTTGGCCCCTTTCCAGCCAACA
This sequence comes from Andricus curvator, assembly GCA_932195095.1. NCBI lineage: Eukaryota > Metazoa > Arthropoda > Insecta > Hymenoptera > Cynipidae > Andricus > Andricus curvator. The sequence goes on along the minus strand of CAKNYM010029707.1, from coordinate 840 downwards.
CATATGATGCAACAATAATGCTTGAGCTCTTTGCAAATAAATCTGGCCTCCGTTCTTTCTTTATGGAAGGCGATGTTCTCCTCGTAGATCGAGGATTCAGAGATTGTGTTGCCACTTTATTAGAATATGGATACTACGTAAGAATGCCTCATCTAGCTGAAGGTGGTCTTCCTTTGAGTGATTATGAGGCAAACCTGTCTCGGCTTGTCACAAAATGCCGATTTGTTGTTGAAGCCGTCAATGGACGATTTAAACAATCTTTCCGATATTTCGACAAGGTGTGGCAAAATAAGTCTGTTCCACATTTGATGGGCGACTATCGAATTGCGGCAGCTATCCTCAAAGCCTTCCATGAGGGCATTGAGTCAAATATCGTCGATGGCCAGAAAATCGATCAATTTATGCTTGCTAAAATCTCAGAGCCCAATCGACTAGCTTCATTCGTCGAAAGCCACCGACTAAATAGGCAGTCTGCAAACTTTCAGACTATGGATCAGAATTCGTTGGAAGACTTCCCAAAACTATCGCTGGACGACTTGCGAACTTTGGCTCTTGGATCGTATCAATTGAAGCAAGCAAGATGCTATTATTCTGAATCATTCTGAACATGTGAGTCCTGATGGAGGTTATGAAGTTCAAGTCTGCATACATGTTGGATCTCTTTCTATAAACTTCCATGGTATGTATAATAGTGCCCCGATGTTAATTCGTGCGCGCATACAATCTCGCCACTATATATATATATATATATATATTTGCGTTTGTCTATTTGTCTCTGTGATTTTATCAATCTTAAATTGATCGATTTTCTGGCCATCGACGATATTTGACTCAATGCCC
>CAKNYM010029706.1:0-32665 GCA_932195095.1 Andricus curvator | reverse complement strand
AGTGAGGTCGGCAATATAGGTATTTCGCTGTGTCGCATGCCCTTAATCGTAACACATATAACCACTGCTTGGCTCAATCTCCTTCGCTGCTGTTCAAAGGGATAACACGCGATAAGCAATCCGGCTCGAAGGACCAAAATGTTTTGTGGACGATGCAAAACATGCAGAAAAAAATAGGAAAATGTTCAATTGGTTAAGTTCAGTAATAAAACACCCACATTTAATGAAACTTAGAGATACTTTATTCAATCGAAAAATGGGGTATACAATTGGAAATTAGCAGACAAGAGTATAAAAGATCTGTTCACGGCGGTATTCGGTTGTTATCTGAAGACAATTTGAAGAGAGTGCATTGCCGAAGTACGAAATTTGTAGAAGGGATGTTGGGTCAGTGGACTGCTTATACTCTATTGGCTAAGGAAAGTGGAGGTAGGAGAATTTGGACACACCCAATTTGTGACGTAGAAATTTGAAAGTTTGGAACATCTGCAGACCAGAATTTTCCAAATATCGTAAATGCGATGCGGCGGATCAGCTTATGATAGGGTCGGCGATTATCGTTTAGGACGTTTAGGCGGCTCGGTAAATAGGCTCAAGTTATAACTGCAATCTGGAGACAATATGAACGTAGCAAGAAGTTTTAGCAGGCAGAGATGTTTAGAATTAAAATGGTTATATTTCCAGAACGTGCAAAGTACAATGAAGCACCTTGGTAGTAGTAGTAGTATACCATTAAGCCATTTCCCTTTCAGGGTAGGCGTGACAATACCCGATTCGGGTAGTGTTTCTAGGTGGATAGTTTCTTGTAGTAAATAACTACTACAATTGTGGGCTCACCACACCCACGATGTGCCAACAGCAGCAGTATTCTCGAATGGTCACCCATCCAAGTACTAACCGCGCCCAATGCTGCATAACTTCAGTGATCTGACGAGAACTGGTTTTTTCAGCGTGGTATGGCCGTTGGTAAATATAAATTTCTACGAGGGTTCAGAAATTACCTATTTCAGAAATCGGCAATAAAGTAAGAAAGATAAAAATAAATTTCTAACACCCATCCCTGCACAATAATAATGTATCTATTTAATAATTTCATCATAACATTACTCCGATAATTGAAAATATATTTAAAAGATTTTTTCAAGACATTTTTGTAGTATTCTCAGCAAGAATTGATTGACTTGCTCAAAATTCGCTCGACTCCCGAAACGCTAGAAGTTGTTTGTGCACGAATTATACATTGTCTTGGAAAAAAATTATTAACAATTTTTTAAATAAACATTTTGAACTTTTGCTAACGTCATCGGTCGCAGAACATGACAATGCATATTTCTGATAAGTTTTATTAGGAAATATCAAAAACCTTTCCTTTTGTGGCGAGTTGAAGTGAATAAAATCAAAATATTGTGATCAAAGAAAAAAACAGTTTTTCGTAAATAATTCAAAAAATAAAAAAGCTACAAATTTTGTATGGAGAGAAAAAAAGCGAAATTGAATTTTCACTGAGAATATATATTTCCAAAATTAAAATTGAATACTTTAGTTTCAAGTGCTCAGGGGCCTCCCCACTCCAGCAAAATGATTCTATCTCTCTAGTACCTTGTACATTAAAATTAAATGTCAATATACAAGCTCTCTGTATAAAAGGGAAGATTATACAAACTAGCAAGATAACAATGATCTGTGTCGTCCAATTTCCTCCGAAAAATAACAGATTTATTCGCATTGTACACAAACTTTGCATGTTTGTACAACTCTGGGGCTGTCTGCAATAACCGGTTATATAAGTCTAGCGCTCCGTTTTGTTTTACTTGAGAGCTTTTACAAAAAGGATGAACTACTTTGTTAAACACGTATTTTTTGGCTGAAGATGCATCATTTTTGTTTACAATTCATCTCTTCGCTAGAAAATTAAAATATATTCTGAAAAATTAATCATTTTCAGTTTAAACTTAAATTATTTCGTTGAAAATTCGTATTTTTCAGTACAAAACAATTCTTACTCTTTAAAAATTAATATTTTGTATTCAAACTTTCACTGTTTTGTCGAAACTTAATTTATTTTCTTTAAAAAAGTGAACAATTTTTAAAGAAGCGTCCTTTTTGGTTGACAAGTCATCAGCTGTTTCGTTGCTCATAAATTCATCTCTGTTGCCTAAAAATATTCTACTTTCTTGCAAATTTAACAATTTGGTTAAAAAGTAATTTCTTATGAGGATTCTTCACTTTACTTGAAAATTCATCTGTTTGGTTGAAAATATAACTATTTTGTTAAAAAATCATTGTTTTTCTTTGAAAATTAATTTATTCTTTTAACTGAAAAGTTGACTCCCACTCCAAAATTTATAATTGTAGTTGAAAAAACATCTCAGTATAATCTTCTTTTTTATACATAGAGAGCTTTCATATTGTCATGTAATGTACAAGATACTACTTTCGGAGTAAGTTGCCGAAAATTGTACAGTTAAACTGATTTGGCGTGTATATTGCGTGCATGAATACGGGAGCGAATTGATTATGAAATATTATGTGCTTATAGTTTGATTCTAGTTAAAGTCTGCATTTCATGATATTATCCGCCCCCAACCACGTACACCCACCCAACCTTTTGGGAATTCACCCACTTATTTGGGTAGGGGCCCCTAGTTTTCGTATATGGTGTGTTCGCCCCTGAATGAAGTCAAGGAAAATTTTTTTTTTAATTGTTACATGAAAAATAGATTTCTTTTCGAAAAAAGCGACATGTACCCCCAGTCTTTATACCCTTCAAATTATTTATACAAAAAATCAGACAAAAGGGCTTCGCCGTTTGGTCTGAATCCATTTTTTGCGATTTACACTCGATTTCCAGGGCCCTTAATAAGTTGGCTAATATTTTCGATTTCTATTCTTCCCAGGACGATATTTGAATTGTCGACCTCGATGTTTGCCAAAAAATACAACTTGTCCAACCTAATAAAATCGTTAGCATCTGAACTACTGGGCCGATCTGAAAACTTTAGAATAGAAAGTTTTACAGGATTCATTTGCCTTCAATTTGAGTGCTTGGTTAGGAAAATCAGTCAATTAGAACTCGAGATGTACTCAAAAACGTCGGAACAACTTCGAAAAATAAAAAAAAAAATTTAACATTGATATCTCGAAAACGCTTCCATAAAAAAATGTTTGTGTGTGATCTTCGTTTTTAGTAGACCAAAATACATAAGAAAGTCATGCTAAAGATGTGATGGGCAGACAACAAATTTAATTTTGTAAACTAGTATTTTCTGCCAAAGAGATTAATCTTAAACTAAAATTATGCATCTGCATGAAAAAATGCATTTTCAACAAAGTACATCAACTTTCAACCAATTCCTTGAATTTTCAACAGAGAAGATTAATCTTATACCAAAAATAAAAGATATTTCAACAATATACATACATTTCTAACGACAAAGGTTAATACTCTACCAAGTAGTTGAATTTTTAACAAAATATAGCTTTTTTACAAAATTGTTGCATTGTCGACCAAATAGTTGCATTTTGTTCCAAAAAAGATAAAACTTCAAATGAAAAAGATGAAGGGTATACTACTGAAAAGGTCACCCAAGAATATTGACTTGATACTAGGCGTAGGGGTTTCTTTTAGATTCTAGTTGAATAATAATAATAAATAGTTATTAATAATTTTTATTTTTTTTCAAATTTAGTTTTTTTTCAAAATCTCGAAAAATATTGATTTTAGGAAAAAATATTGTTCACAAAAGCTATAGATCTCGCCAAAAGACATATTTCTTATATCCACACATTTTGTCTAAAATTAATACTTTTCGAGAAAAACGACAATAATTAATTTTTAGATTGTTTGTTAGAACAGAGGTCGTTGGAAAAGGCGTCGGCATGAGTGGATGTGAAACACACCCGCTTCGCCCACTCACGCCGAACTCTTTTTACAACGGCCGACCCCTTATCCAACAAAAAATCTGAAAATTCATTTCTTTTATCTCGCTCGAAAATTATTATTATATATTATTATATAATTATTATTAGTACAACTAGGGTCTAAATGGAACCCCTAGGCCAATTATCAAGTCAATATTCTTGCATGACCTTTTCGCAAGTATATCCAAGATCAATTTTTAATTCAAAAAGAAAAATTTGCAAAAATAGTTGAATTTTCATCAAAATAAAATTTCAGTTGACTTTTTAACATCAAAATATGATTTTTAAACAAAAAGTACATTTTCTAAGACATAGTTGAGTTTTCAACCCAAAAAGACAAATTCCTTGACCCGAACATGACTTTTTTTTTAATTCCCTGCTTTTTCCCTGAAAAATAAACTTTCATGACTCTTTTTAAAATCTAAACAAATAAACTTTAGACAGCAAAAATATATATATATATATATATATATATATATATATATATATATATATATTTTAGTTGGAAATTCGCGACAGTCTAGTTTAGGCGGATAAATACACCATAATTTTATGTAATCCAGAGTAATCCTATGAATTGCGGAGTAATCGCAATTTGATGAGCTGTTTACTGGAATAATTTGAAGGTATTTCAAAGGGTATTAAATATTTTAGAGGGTTCTTGAAGATTCTAATGCCATTTCAAAAGATTATGAAAATTGCAGCGATTTCCAAGGATTTTAATTATTTTGAGGAATGTTAAAAGGTCTGAAAGTATCTTAAATATTTTATATTATTTTCAAGATTTTGGGCTATTTGACAATATTCTAAGGAATTTTTAATTGATTTCAATCATTTGAAAGAGTTTCAAAGAATTTGATAGATATTAGGTTATTTTCAAGAATTCTAAGGACTTTTCAAGAGCTTTATACAATTTTAAGGGATTTCAACAAATTTTACATAATTTGAAATATTTAAAAGTGTTTTAAAAGATAGCAAGGAATTTTCAACTAATATTTTAGGGTATTCTGAAAGATTTTAAGGCATTCTTAAGATTTAAAATTTTTTTTTTTTTCCTATTACAGTTTTTTCGTAGGATATTGAACGAAACTGTGAACTGTGCAATCTTTCTATGGCGTCATTAATATAGCTTTAACCACAAACCCAGTATTATGTGACACTGAACCTTTGAAATAATTGAAGGTCCTGAAAAATATCCTAAATCTAGTTGAAATTCTTAGAATTCCCTTGAAATTCCTTAAAATCTTTTGAAATTTCTTTTTATTTCATTTTTTTTCAAGACTTCTAGAAATCCTTCAAAATTGATCTTGAAGTTTTCGCAAATCCCACAAACTCTCTGATGTCCCTTGAAATTTTTGTAACCTCTCAAGATTCTTTGTAATCTGATAAAATAGCTGAAAATCTTTAAAAAATATTTATAAATGCCATGAATCCTTTGAAATACTTGGAGGTCCTAAAACTGCTATGTACCTAATTCTGTACTCGCAACCACTGTGCTGAACGATCGCGAAATCTGGATCTACCAAGAAAAGGATAAGAGTAAAATTAATGCGGTTGGCATCCAATTCCTGCGCAACATATGAGGTAAAACGCTAATGGGCAAAGTCAGTATCGAGAGGATTATCAAGGAATGTAATAATAATTTTTTAATACTAAGCAAATGTATATTGTCGAGCAACATGTGGATCGTATGGATCAGAGATTATGAGTTTTGTATATATGTCAGCAGTCTTTTTACAGGATCATCCAGAAATCGAGAAAACGTCAAAATGAATACCCGAGCTTCTGCTGAAAATTATGAGGTTCCGGTTGCATACGAATCTTCAACCAGACATCTCGGTCTTAGGAATTATCAAGAGCCTTGGTTTGGCGAGAAGTCTAGACGCCGTCACAGTGGGGAAAAATTACATTTTTTGGTTCAAAATACGACTCCAGCTGAACCTTTCGACCGATTTGGATGTTTTTTTTTTTTTCAAAAAGCTGATCAAATTTCTGAGAGAATGGTCGAGGCCGATTTTTGAAAAAGTTCTCCAGTTTTTTTATAAACAAACGAATATATGAAAGAAAATGACAATTTGTTTAGTTTACTCCTCTAGCTTTTTGGAAATAGAGTGAAAAGTTTCGCAAAAAAAAATTAATTTTCAATAAAAGGACTAATTTTCTACCAGAAAAAAATAAATTTCAACAAAATATGAGATTTTTTGAACCAAATATATTCATTTTTAATGGAATTTTCAATCTCATAGTTGAATTTTTAGCCAAAAATGTGAACTAGTCACCAGGAAGATTAATATTCTACGACAAAAGACAAAGCTTCAACAAAATAAAGAAAGTTTCAAACAAATAGTAAAATTTTTACCTGAAGAAGATTGATATTCAAACAAACAGGATGCAGTGAAATTTTCAGTCAAAAAATTAATTTTCAATAAAAAGAATAACTAATTTTTAACTCAAAGGAATGAATTTTCAACCAAAAAGATTAATTTTCTACCATAAAAAGCTCTTTTTCTAGTCAACAAGTTTATACAATCAGACCGCGAATATTTCCATGGCCGGCACGAGCTCAAAATTTGCAATATTTAAGAGATCAGATTTATTTAATTTAATGTGTGTGTGTGGAATGCGGGAGAAATATAGTACTTTTATTTTGTATAGGAAACCGAACTGAGAAAGAGCTAATTATTTGTAAATTTGATATATTTACCATTTATATGTTACTACAAAGTAGGTTAGAGTAAATACCTTCAGTTGTAAAATAAGGAGGACTTGACGTCCTACTCTGACCCAAGAATCCCAGAGTCAGCTCAACTTCAGAAACCCTGTAAGGAAACAACATCACCACGCACTATGCCAACCACCCGTACTCAACGCTGCCACCAAGCTTTACGTCACTCTTACGCATCCACGGTGACTTTACTATCACGGGGCCCATTGGGATGTCGAGCAATCTACTACGTAGTTTTCCAAGTCTCAAAGATTCTTCTTTTTCTTCTTGATTGTGGCTTATTGCTATTCAGCAAGCGGCCAGAACTAAACATAAAATTGATTACGTTGCAATTTTCCCATGAAACATTTAGGAAGTAACTCAATCCAGTGAATCCAATCACGATGATCTCGAACGTAGACTCCAGTCGTGCCACCTCTAACCCCATGGGGAGGAAGCAGGACGGGAGACGCCGCCCGTGCCCAAACCAATCCATCCTTCCACAATTTACTCAAAATTATACAAAACTACAGAATAATATTTCCCTTCTCAAAGAACCCCACAATTCCGCTCAATGCTTCAATATCTGGCTCAAATATCAGATCCGAAAGTCTAACTTGCTTAAGGGATCTGCCCGGAAAGCGTCTATAAAGATAGCCCAGGAAGGTTGGTCTACCTTCCGAAAGAAGGGAGAACTCATGGATTAGATGGCCAAGATCTCTGCACCCGTCACCGCATTCACATTCACCCGGCAAATTTCACCCAATTTTCTGGAAATGAGTACTCATACAAATGTGAGAAGTTCTCAGCCGCGTAATCAGATTCAGGTACCTTTTAGAGAACCTGAAACCGCTAAGCCAAGGCCGAGGAGTCCTAAATGCAATATGGTCACAATATTTCCTTCGGCTGTCCACGTCTCTCTCATAAGGCCAAAGGCACGAGCACACGGACTCAAAGTCATCCTTGATACAGCTCACCGTGTCCCCTTTCCCAGACCCGTTTGTAATATGAAAGTGAAAAGTCTTGACGATCTCGCACATATATCAGCGACTTCGTTACCCGAGATTCCAGCATGAGCAGGGATCCACATCAGCACAATATTGTGAGCACATCTAGTAGCCCTTGCCAAAGATCACCAATCTCCCGAGCTAAGACGTGCCCCTGAGGGTCCAAGAATATACCTCTGATACAGCGTAGAGCTGATTGAGAACTTGAGCAAATAACAAACCTCTCTATCTCCCCCTTCAGAACATGCCTGACAGCAGACAGGATCGCGTAGAGCTCATACGAGAGAACCGAAGTGCCCCAATGAAGCGGAAGACCAAATCTAAAATCCAGCTCCGAAAGATAGAAACCACAGCCTGACGTCTCAGAGGTCCTATGAACCGAAACATCGGTAAAAATCCACGTTGAGGCCGGGTCGCCGCCGAGTAAAAACCCTCGAACGCAAAAGCTGGTTCACCCGACTCCCTTAATACCATCCCGGATCGAGATCGATTTCAGCTTCAAAGATGAGATCCTCCCATTCACTATCAAAGTAGGCTGGCATCAATCAACGAGAAACACACCAAAGAGCTCCCCACATCCAATCAAAAGTTGATATTAGGCCTGTCTTGTCTAACCGAACCCTAAAAGTTCTTCTTCCTCTCCTTCTACTCTGACGGAGATCCACCGACCTACACTTTTCTGTAATTAAGTGCAATCTCGGGGTTAGTGGGTTATTACGCCATGTGAAATTTCGTAGCAGGAAACTCTGAGAAAGCATAGATCTACGAATAGTGAGGTGAGGTTCGTTAGCCTCCGATAGAAGAACCGAGATTGGAGTAGATCACATGCAGCCAAGGATTACCCTCAGAGCCTGGCACTGCGCCCTGTCCAGGATACTAAGTGCAGAGGAACTAGCACGCGCAAAAAGCGGGGCACCCTATTTCAAGCAAGCTCGGACCAGATTTCTGTACACTCACTCCAGGGTGGATGGGTCAGCGCACCACGTGACGTTTGTAATAACCCGCAAAACATTAATCGCTCAGAGGGCATTGCCTGCAATGTATTTGATGTGCGGAACCCATGTAAGATGCATATCCGACACAACCCCCAGGTACAATAAGGTAGAATGACAGTTTATTGCCTGCCCATGAACTACAAGTGTGATCTTCTCCAGAACAACACGACTTCTTGTGAAGACACAAAGCTGGCATTTGGTAACGATATAGATAGACCCAAGGACTCGAGCCAGACAGAAAGCAATATAACCGCACTTCGAAGACGATCCAAGTCCGCCCCTATGTCCCGATTTTTAACCATCAATAACAGGTCATCTGCATACTGCCAGGCCTTCACTTCCCTCAGGAGACAATCTTCAAGGCTTCCAAGATCAAGGTTGAACAGGATTGGATATTAAGCCCCTCCCCATCAGGAACCCCCATACCAGACATCCTCGGATCCTTGCTGTCAGAGGAGAAGAAGAGCTTCCTCTTAGCAGTCATAAACGAAACAAAATTTGAAATTCTAGCAGGGACACCCAATTCCCTGAGATTATCTATGAGCACCCCCGGAAGAACTGCATTGAAGTCTCCCCCGATCTACCTCGTCGAAAGCCATACTGAAACGTAGGTATCCAGTTCCTCTTCTCAGACATAAACTCCAACCGCCTCTGAACAAGCCTCTCAAACCTGCTTTCCCATACAGGAGGTCAGAGATATTGGACGAAATCCCTTCCCAGCAGATTTTGGAATGAAAATCACCAGTGTCTCCGTCCATACTTCTGGATATATAGAAGTCGCAAACATCCTATTAAAGAGGAGATAGATAAAATCTAGAACACCAGTGGAGAAGCCCCTTATGATGTCATAAGTAATACCATCCAAGTCCGGGAAGTCCTCGCCTTACAAGCCTTGAAAGCTACTTCAAAGTCAAACTTTGAGAATGGCATGTTCATAGGATCAGATTCGTCGATCGCAGACACGCGGGGAATTTCCACAGGAGGAATATGAGCGGTCACTAGGTGATCCTGGCGTTTTTGTAATTCCGGAGAATTCTGATCCGTAACTATACCAGTATTACTCGCATTTGATTAGGAGGCCAAGGCCCGAACAGTTCCCCAAACCTTGGGAATACTAATACCAGGATTGAGCGTCTCACTGAAATCCTTAAAAGCACAAACCTTCTGATATCTAAGAAATCGCTTGACCTCCTGGTCAACTCCTTTGCAAACAACCTTCTCCTCTCTCGACTGATTAGCCAGATATTCCTTTAAGGTCATCCTCCTCCGAACTGATGCCTCATCATATTCGGAATTCCACAAACACAATTTACCCCCTCTGCGAGTCACTTCGGAACGCCCCACATTCCAACAGAATTTTGAAAACATGGTCCATCAGATGCTCATACACTCTAGACGGGTTCAAACCGCCATTCAGTTCCTGCACAAAGGATTGCATCAACTCCTCAACGCCTTTGCGTAAGAGAAACCAATACGAAGATTTGATGTTATATCTCCTAGATGATGAACTGGACATTGTAGGGGTAGCATCGATTAACCCATACACCAGAAAATGATCAGAGTGGTAGGCATCCTCCGAAAAATCCACCGAGGCCAAATGAGCCAGAGAAGTGGAGAGAAAGACCAAATCCAAGTTTGAACCAGATTGTCCCGGACAAGGAAGAAAAGTAGGCTCATGGTCATTCAGGGAAACTAGGTCCCTATCAGAAACAGCCATACTCAATTCCCTACCCGAGGCATTCTCCCAAACCGTACCCCACATTCCGGAAGGAGCATTGAAATCCCGACACACCATCTGCACAGTTAAGACACAGTTAAGTCTAGACCGACAGTACTGCAGTAGAAGTACTGAAACGAAGATCTTTTTTTACTCAAATAGCCGAACGAATCGGAGAGGGAATTGGAAAAATTGAAACCGGAATCATAGGAAATTCCTATCCCGATAAGAAGATACTATTCGGTATACTTGAAAGCGAAAAGGTAAATTCAACCTTATCAAAGAGGGTCTTATCCGGATTGATTCTCCTTCTAAGAGCCAGAATGGAGTCCTTGCACGATGGATCCACGCGATTGAAAATACTGAGAGGAGAATATTTTGGATCAACGTTCCTGATGAAAGCCTTATTACTAATCAGAGATGATGGAACAAACAATTTAACACCCGCCCGAACAAAATCTGCAGAATCCAAAAGAATATTTGCATCTCTCCAATCATCTCAGAATATTTTAACTTGATTCTGACCGTTTCTTAGAATCCTCCTACCACCAGAAATAAGCTCGTCGATTTTTTCGACAAGACCCAATTGATCAAATGTACCCAACCTTTTATGAGGATTAGTGCTTTCCATAAAAACCATAAACGGAGAGGAGGATGAATATTAAAACCGAAAACCTGTATTCACCCCCTCCCTAGTCCATAAAAGCTGTGGACCAAACACTTCCCGGTTTCTATTAGAGTCCGACTTTACCGTCGTCTGGATTAGAATTAGAATCAGTAACCTCTGTATCGACTCCATCTGTAAAAGACGACGCGCCCTGAGGAGAAAGAATCGGGAAAGTCCGTTACTCGGACTATTGGAAGTATTTAAAGCTTGTCTGTTTCTTCTCCTAATAGAAGTAGAACCCATAGTAGGTCCACCTGGAGGAACCACAGTCCTGTTCTGAGTAGAGAATGTACTTTCCAGGGAATCAGTACGCGACTTGAGAGCGTTACTCCTCCCATTTATACACCGATTCCTGAGATTAGGCTGCGAGCCACCACCCCTCGACTTGCCATTGGCACCCGAGTTCCTAAAAGATGACATGTTACGAGGTTCAGAGATCCAGCTTAAAATAATATTTTGATGTAACAAATACCAAACAAAATTATTCCACAAGCTCGCCCCCCAGCAATCACTTTATGCGTAAACCATAATTGCAGACAAAGAATTAATTTTTTGCATCTATAATTACAACAAAAGGAAAAGTTCAATCAAAAATTGTAATTAGCAGTTTAACACCAAATGGAAGGGTTCTTGAAAATAAACATTTTAATTTTTAATTTTGAGATCCCAACTATGACCAAAAATTCAATTCATATTTATTCAGTGAAAGCGGAAGCTATTTATCGCCCAAGAATAAGCCGACAAGATTACTATAGGGATAATTTAACAAGAAGGGCATATTGGAGAAAATGGAAAGACTAGGTGCGGCTATAAACACCAGATACACATCAAAATACAGTTTATGCGATACCAGCTTGTGTTGATGAGTCATATTCAAAGTCAAAACATGGCAACACTGCAAGCAAAATGGAGGCTATAGGTGACCTTAGCACATCTAAAAGATTGTCAGCAGAGATAAGACATGAAGGTTTCCAATGAATCACTCTCAATTTGTGTTAAAAACTCTGAGGAACAGACAATATTCTACAAGTTAAATATTATTGGGCCACACTACCACCTAACTCCAAAGCACATTCAAGAGATTAATGCAATACGAAAAACTGAATGTAATTTTCACAAGAGAAGATACATCTGATTGCACCCAGCCACTTTCTGAAGTTCCAAAAAGGAAACTTCATACCTCTTTATTTTTCCATATCACTGTACATTCATGTCACTTCAAAAGACCATTTAATCTCTCATAATTAATTAATTCTAAAATGGCGAGACATAGCACGCCACGAACGTTCCAAAAAGTATCATAAAGTCAGTAGAAGCACACAAAGGGAACCGCGCACCTCGAGCACTCGAACGAAAAACTCAAAGTCTCAAGGATTGTTAAAATAACTACCAGGCCATGTCAGACTCGACGCTTGTCAACATACGGAGGCAGCCATCTTACACCGACCGGCGTTCCACATCCCGGAATGGTGGTCCGAATTACATCGATCAAAGTCCCAGAAATCCAACTGAGGAGGGCATTGCCGACTGGACCGAGAATTGTGGCGCGAGCGGGAAGGAACTGGCGAGTGCAGAGCACGCAGGAGAATTCAATTTTGTGTCGGCTATCGACGAAGGCATAAGTCCTTGGAGAAGGAGATTGATAGCCACAAAATGAATTGGACGAGTCCATTTTTTCTGCCGACTGGCGTTCTAAAACTGAATCCTGGATCCAAGGCTTGAGGTAGGCTTCATATCTTTCGTTCTCTATTTCATTCTAGGGTTCATGAGATTATTTGAGTTTTTGAGTTCTTTATATATCTAATTTTTCAGGTTACTTAGACCTAAAATGTTGTGTGAAAGGAAAATGTCGCGCTCAGAATAACGTACTCGATCTATCGTTCAAGCCGACACCATGTTTGGTGTAATGGACCTGTTCCTCTTTTTGATACATTTTTGATTTAGGATTAAGCAATTAGTGTGTTGTGATTTTGATTTTGTAATAAGCAATGTATTAGTGTTCCTTAAGAATTTCTCACTTCCCTCATAATTTGGGTTCATGGAAAGTTAATCATGGTTTGGTTTTAAACCCCTTTCTTTGTAAATTCACACGCTGTATATCTTCTCATACGTATACTCTTGCTAAATTTTGAAGAAGCTCGGCATAGTTAATCATATATATAATAATGATTCTGAAGTGAATAGTGACGCCGAAGAGGTGTCTGGCGCCTGGCATGCCATAAAGTTATCTTTCTGTTCCCACTTTGTCGCCGCCGTTTTGTAGCAATGCTCCTAGCTTTATGTCCCATAAGACTGGGAGGGTCGCTAAAAAGATTAATTTTTAATAAAATACATGCATTTTTAACCAAATAGTTGAATTTCTAACTGCAGAGGATGAATGTTCAACCAAACATGGGATTGTTAAATTTTCAGTCAAAAAAATAATTTAAGAGATGTTAATAAAATCGTTAAATTGTAACAAAGTAGATTTTACCACCTAGTACATTTTTCCCTGAAGAAAGGCAATTTGTGCGCGCGTAGCGCGCACAATGTTCTAGTTAACTAAAAAATTGTAAAATCTTTGAAGTCCTTTTACCTTATTAAAAGCTTTTGAAAATTCCTTGGAATCTTCGAAAATAACTTAAAATATTTCAGATCCTTTCAAATTCCTTCAATTTATTTAGATGTACTGACAATTCATAGGAATCTTGTATAAAACCCTTGAATATTTCCAATCCTTTGTAATATTTTGAAATCAATTGAAATTTCTCAAAATTTCATTCAAAATTATAACTGTTTTGATGAAAATTCGTTTTTTTTTTTGAAAATTAATTTTTTAACTGAAAATTTAACTATTCCATTTTCGGTTAAAAATTCATCTTGTTTAGTTAAAAATTCATGAATTTTTTGAAAGTTCAACGTTTTCTAAAACGACTAACCTACGACTTTCAATCAAAAGTATAACAACTGCCTCTCGACAGATATGAATGTACTTGTGTAAACATTAATTTGGATCCGCAAAAGTAGATCATTTTGATCTAAAGTTTATAATCTGAATAACATGCAACGGTTTGCTATCCCGGGGTATGCTGAGTAAGCAAGTCAGTAAAAACTCAATTATCATTAACTGGAAAGAAGCCAATATTGAATAATTTATAGGAGAGAGTGGTCCTAAGTCAGCACAGTGGGACTTTTTGTCGAAAACAGAGGGTAAACAGGGTTGAATGGCGCTTCAATGTCTTTAGTCAGGTACCACGATGCTTTATCTACAATTCTATATCATCCGGAGCAGTGTGGAGTGATTTTTGCGATCGCAATGCAGCGCAAAGTTAAGAATTTACAGTAGAAAACATGTGGAATATTGTCAAACTTTATTTATAGGATGGACACCTACCAGAGACAAGCAACATGCCGTCAAAACATAACCAATCTAAAAAAACCAACAAGAGACGAGTGACATGGAACTGAAACACAACAAAATAAGATAACATACAAATAATAACAAAAGTAACACAAAAAGGTGCCGACTCAGGACTACATATTCGGTGCCGACTCAGGACCACTACGAATGTTTATACATTTCATGTTATTACGGACACGAAACAAATCTGAATGAAAAATCAACTTCATCAGGCGAAAGCACACAGAATACAGAAACCAACGCACTTGATCACTTGAACTTTTCAAAATATTTACACACCTGTAGCTGCTTCACGAGAATGGAAAAAAATGGAATTCGGTTTGCACGAAAAATGTATATCCCGCTCAGGCTGTCTAGCGAAAACTAAAGTGATAATTATCGGCGTAATTTACGCCCATGTCTACCAATCTGTCATACGACAAAATAGTTAGGCTGATACGCCCACCATTTCTGAGAAACGCCAGGCTGCCGGCTTAACCCACTGTGCCGACTTAGGACCACTCTCTCCTATGCTGAAGCGATCATTTTGTGAATAAAAATGACTGATTATTCAGTCAAAATATGTTTAGCTTTATATCGTAAAAATTTTATTCCAAGTAATTAGAGTATAGAACCTTCTCCAATTAGGATAAAAAGAAAATTGAAAAAGTAAAAAATTTTTGTTTTATTACTCTATTATAATAAACAAAGTTGATAGAAAAGAAAACACCATAAATACAGTATTGCCAGTGAGAAAAGTATGTATTTCAAAAAATAGTACATTCACACACATACTTTAAAAGCATAAATTAGAGAAGAATTATTGAAGAAGAATAATGTAATTAATAATAATAATAATAATAATAATAATAATATATAATAATAAAATAAAAATGAAATAAAAAAATAATTAATAATAATAAAATAATTATTGCATAAGAATGATTGAAAGCTATTTACAATAGCATCAGGTGTGACGTAAAACGCTTACTTCCTTAATCCCCCCTATAGGAAGGATTACGTCCATCATTAGGAAGACGTGGATCGTTACGATCATGGAGAATAGACTTAAGGAGCCCAAAGTCCTGTACATTGACTTCACCAAAAACGAGCATTTTTCTGTCGGATGTACAATAACGCATCGAAATGCTAGATCTTCTCGAGCGCGGCGCTAGTGTGGTACGGGTAACGATGGCCGCCGTCATGGTCCGTGTTAATATAACCTCGAGGCTCAAACATAAATACAAAATTCCTAAATCGTTTAAACAATTTGTGAGTCATGTACAGAAAGCTGCACATTTTCTTCTTTTACTTTTTAACCCGCTTTTCCTTGTTGAATTCTGCAAAGATACCAAAAAATATATTCTTTTGTATTTTGCTTCGACCTGGTGCTGAGGATTGAAGAGAGAAAAATTTGAACTTTTAACAACATCAAAAACCCGGATATGAGTACAATGGAACTAAATGCCTAAGGAAACCGTTGGTGCATTTCAAACTGATGAAAAATTCAATAAGTTATTTTTTAATAATAATTCAATAAATATAATTTATAAAGTACAATAATCCTGACTTTCACGTTGAAATCAAAATCTTAATCAATTATTCTCTATTCGGATCTATATAGCGCGAAGATTATGTCAATTTGTTAGCGCAAGAATTCAAAGGACCTACCTCGTCCATTGCAGGATCTCTACAATTTCACACACTTCAAACAAAAATGTTTCGCGGTGGGTAAAATTATTTAAATCTTTTTTATGTCAATCACACTTTATCTCCGCAAATCACATATCACAATCGTCAATAATTCAAAATGTGTCAATGTCAACAAAGACAGCTACCATTCAATACCCGTGCGACACTAGCGCCAGACCCGCGAATGGGAAGTATTGCAACCATTTTCATACAACAAAAATGTGCTCACATTCGGTTACACTACTTTAGTCTCCTTATGTCTATTCTCCATGCTTACGATTATAATAAGCAGCGTGTGATGAATCTACTTCTCGTTCAGAATCGGAATCATGTTGCAGATTGAGGAAACTTTGATAATGCGGATCCTGGTAAGTTTGATAATTTGGATTCTGGTAAGTTGGATATTGTGAATGCTGCAACATATGTCGATGGTTGT
Organism: Andricus curvator; assembly: GCA_932195095.1. Taxonomy (NCBI): domain Eukaryota; kingdom Metazoa; phylum Arthropoda; class Insecta; order Hymenoptera; family Cynipidae; genus Andricus; species Andricus curvator. The sequence goes on along the minus strand of CAKNYM010029706.1, from coordinate 16,147 downwards.
CATGAAAGGTTACAGTCCCTGGTGAATGAAGCCCATCAAAAGCTGTAAAAAAAAAGATTTCAGGGACAACTTCAGGTATTGAAATAAGACTCAGAAAAAAACATTCTCGTGTGGTACTAAATTGAGATGTCATTTTTAAATTAAATTGATATGTCACTTCTCCAAAAATTTATTTCACCCAAAATTTATTTTATCCAAATATGGAAACACAGACTTGTTAAGTAGTAGTAGAAGTCGTCAAATGATAATCAAACTCAAATAAATAAATTCAAATAAAGTCATTAATATGAATAATTCTTTTATCTTTTTTAAACTGATTTTTAAAGCCGCTAAGTAGATACCAATGTTATAAATTGCAATAAATTGGAAGTCGAACGTTTGTTTTTTACCGAGAATATGGATAAGAATTTTATAACTGTTATTAAATTTTATGAATAACGAATAACACGAAATTCTAGCGGAATTAGTTCATGTGTATTTAATAAATGTACATGAATTCCGAATGTATTAAGTATCATCAAAACCCGGAATTATTGAATAAAAATAAAAACATTTTAAACATAGTTGGATTACAATCAAAGAGATTTTAACAAACGAATAAAATATTACAAAATACATTTTTTAAATGTTAAGTCTGAAACAAATTACTATGTTTCACATAAATTTAAATATAAAATAATAAATTTAACACATTTTTAACCTCTAAGAAATTATGATGAGATCCTCTTAACAGAGGTAATTAGATCAGGAACACCGTTGCTGGTCATTAATACAATTTAATGAATTTTTTTTGAAAATTTCCAACTATGGAACTGTTTCCACACTAAACAACTGAAAATATTTAAAAACTTTATTGTTTACCTATTGTATTTTTCAACAATATAGCTTCTTGTACTCTAATGCCGTTATTAATTATAAGAAATACAGACTTTCAATAATAATTTTGCATTTTGCAACTTATAATAAATGCAGTTACGGCTTTCTCTTAAACCACAAATCGCCAGTCTTTGCAGTTAACGGTGTTTTCCAGAAATTATAAAATAATTATTTTTAAAGTTATTGACAATTTAAAAAACAAATTTGAATATTCAGGTGCATCTTTTTTGCACGATGCCAACAATATAAACAAACTTATTTTTCGATTTTTTGCAGTTAACGGTGTTTTTCCATATCACGGCAGAACTTTTAAATCAGCATATTATTAATAAAATTGACAAGTTTTCTCTAGTGCTCCCAAATCGGCTCCCCAACTGCTATGCACATCCGTTGTATCGGCAGTCTCATTGGCTGTAAATGGCGCGCTTTTATGAAAATATTACATGTGTAAATCAATTTTTTATAATAAGTCATCATTGCGGAAATAATAGCAATTAATTTTCAGATCACAAAATAGTCTTTTAGAGTGCTGGGTGAAATAATTATTTGATTGTACTCTCTACAAATAAAATATTAATTTTAAATTCAAAGGGATGAATACTTTTTTTCACCAATGTAAATTTTAGATCATTCATAATATTTTTTGGTACATTATGATTATTATATATTGTGAAAAATTGATTTGCATATTTAATCATTTCAAATAAGCGCGCGATCAACTTCCAATGAGGCTCCTCGTGCGACGCATCCGCAGTGCGGTTGGGCAGCCAAATTGGGAGCCCTGGTTTGCTCTGGAAATTACCAGTTTAAAAATTGTAAGGGCGTAATTGGATATGAGGACGGCAAAATTGGTATTTTTCTAGAGAAAATAGTATTTTTTGCAAATACCGAAAGTACTCATTTACGAATAAGTAGTTCGACTATTTTAACGTTATGAATGGACAGACTAACAGAAAATTGATATTTTTGGAGGTTATGATTGGTTAAATTCACAGAAAATTGGTATTTTTCGCAATAAACCAACAGGACTTATCCACAAATGAGTAGTTTGAGTATTTTGAGGTCAAGATTGGATAATTTAAGAGAAAATTGGTATTTTTTGGTAAAAACAAAAACTAACCTTAAAAAAATCATACCACTTATTTGTGGATACGATCTGTTGATTTTTTTCTAAGAAATACTAATTCCCAAGGAAAAAAGCAATAATAATGTCGAAATATGAAAGCTTGTCACTTAGAGATGATATTACAAATATTATTGTGTCCCGCCGATCATAATCTTAAAATGCGGCACTTACTTATTTAAAATACCAATTTTCTGTGAATCTTAGCCAATCATAATCTCAAAATCCTCAAACTACTTATTATATAAGATCAGTCATGTTGGTTTATGCGAAAAATATCAATCTTCTGTCAAATTATCTAATAATAACCTCAAAATACTCTAACTACTTATTTGCAGATATGTCCTATTGATTTTTGCGAAAAAGTATTTTTTTTCTGGTAAATTACCCAATATCATTAAGCCATTTCCCTTTCGGCGAGCCTCTAGGGGTAAGCGTGACACTACCCGATTCGGGAAGTGTTTCTAGGTGGATAGTTTCTTGTAGTAAATAACTACAAGTGTGGGCTCACCACACCCACGACCGCCAACAGCAACGCAGTAGTATCAGACGGTCACCCATCTAAGTACTAACCGCGCCCAACACTGCTTAACTTCAGTGATCTAACGGGAACTGGTGTTTCCAGCGTGGTATGGCCGTTGCCATATAATTGCCCAATAATAACCTTAAAATACTCAAACTACTTATTTCTGGATAAGTCCTGTTGATTTCTGCCAGAAAATACCAATTTTATATTAATTTAGCCAATCATAACCTCAAAATACCCAAACTACTTATATGTAGGTGTATCCTGCTGGTTTATGCAAAAAAAAACAATTGTCTGTTAATTTGTTCATTCACTTTTTCATTTTCTTTAGAAAAATAGAAATTTCGCCATGTCCTTATATCCGAACATAACCATGCAATTTTCAAACTGGTAATTTCCAGAGCAAATTTGTTCATTTCATTAATAGTATGCTAATTTCAAAGTTACTGTTAATATTAAATCATGTTGATAGACGTTTGAAAAATAAATGTATTCTAAATTCTACAAATTACACGTCTTTACATATTTTGCTGACTAGTGTTCCTTTTATTTGACTTTATTTCAGGCTTCTGGAACGGGGTGTACAAAAATGGCGAAATCTATAAAGCACTTAAAACTTACCAACTACCGACGATCATTCGGTTTTGAGGTTTTAAAAATGCTCTTTGAAAATTTTCTAGACCCCGGAAGGTATTTCGCGGTGGCGGTAGTTGGCGTAAGTCCCTAGTTTTTCGAAAAAAATCCGGTAACTGCTAAAAAATGAGACTAAAGTGGTTGTAGCAACCAAAGCAATGACGTGAAGTGCGCAGGAAGCCGAGTCACAGCTGATGGCGCTGATGGCTCAACCGTACTTGATCGTACTAGGAACATGCACTGTCGGTAAAAGTCGCATTTGTCTTGGCGGGAATTTGAAATGAGAATGAAAAATGCAATTTGTGATTTTCTTTTTTTAAATTGTTTATTGTCATGTCTGAATGATTGGAGAATGCAACAGTATCACTGCAATTGGAATGGAAAATTGATTTCTCCTTAGAATAATAAACTTGGTCTCTGAATAGAAAAAGTGTGGCAAGTGATAAAAGGGTGCCGCTGTGAACTCGCTCATAAAAATCGATAATAATTTTGCAATTTCTTAAAAAATTATTTATTCAATTATTTACATATCTTCTTGTTCTGCAACGTGCAAAAAACATATGAAGATGGCGCATTACGTAGAATCGTGAAAATAAGGTAAGTATTGTACACCCTATTCTAGCTTTGTGAAACACTAATATTACTCTCATTCCCAGAATTTAAAACGCCCTCTGAAAGGCACACTCAGAAACATAACAACATAACAAGATATGTAAATAATTCGAAAATAACTTTTTTAAATTTGCAAATTATTACCAATTTTTATTACCAAGTTTATTATTCTAAGGACATTTCAATAAACAATTTAAAAAAAGAAAATCATAAATTGAATTTTTCATTCTTATTTAAAATTCGCGCCAAGACAGATGCGAGTTTTACCGACAGTGCATTTACGTAGTACGATCAAGTACGGTTGAGCTATCAGCGCCATCGGCTGTGACTCGGCTAACTGTGCACTTCATGTGTTTGCTTTGGTTGCTACAACCACTTTACTCTTATCTTTTAGCAGTTACCAGATTCTTTTCGACAAACCAGAGACTTACCCCAACTACCGCCACCGCGAAATACCTTCCGGGGTCTAGAAAATTTCCAAAGAGCATTTTTGAAACCTCAAAACCAAATGATCGTCTGTAGTTGGTAAGTTTTGAGTGCTTCATAGATTTCGCCATTTCTGTGCACCCTGTTCCAACAGCCTTAGATTTTATTATAATTTGACTTCTACTACTATTACATGCTATTGAAATTACATGCTACATATTGAGACCACTGGCGGGTATCTATAAATTCATTTGATTCACATTGTAAACAACAGCATGAAGTTTTCCTATTAAAAAACAGGACACGCAAGACATGACACCATAAACAAAGAGATCTTTAGTTTTTGCAGTTGAGTGAGTATTTGGCTTACGATCATCTGTAGGGGGAACATAAGGAGGGGTTGTTGGTTTGCGCGGATGCTCAATTGATGCCGGTTTCTTAGGAAACCTGTGTCTTCCAGCTTTTCCAAGATGATGTATGCCATCACTAAGAGTCGCCTCACTGCTTGATCCGCTGTTACTTTGACCTTCTCTCATATCTGGTGTACCACCTCTACGAGAACTTGACCCGCCAGTTATTATAGCTACATTTGCCAGGCACAAAAAAAATTATCATTACAAGGGGTCGACCATTTTCCAGTAGCGTGCGCGAGGAATATATTCTTAATGAATTCTTTGGAATACTTGAAAATATATCGGCACATTTGGGAATACACACAGGGTGTCACAAAAGTCCCGGGACGGCTGAATATTTCTTCAGTTAAGATATTTTTCAGGGAGGTCAAGGTCATTCTTGAAGTAACTTTCAACAAGGAATCCAATGGTGACCTTTATTTTTATTTTGACGATGACCTTCAAGATTTTTTCAAGGCCAACTTTTTTTTAACGGAAACCCCTTTTTTGCATCGGCAATCCATAAAACGGGAAATTTTACGTTCAAATATGTAAACAGGTCAAACATGGGTACATTGTAACCTTGAATGTCACTCTAAGGTCATTTAAACCTAAACAAGGTATGCATACCTCTGGAAATAGAAGCTTTTAAAATTTTTTTCGTAACGGGTGAAGATACTAACTTTAACAAGTCGTATTGAATAGTGACCTTAAGCATGACCTTGACGATCACCTGCAAGGTCATTTCAAGGTCAATTTTTTCCATTGGGAACCCTCTTTCAAGATAACAGTGTACCTATGTATGACCTGGGTTCATATTTGAACGTAAAATTTCCCGCTCTATCGATTGCCGATGTAAAAAAGGGGGTTTCCATTTTTTTTTAAGTTGACCTTGGAACATCCGTAAAGGTCATCGTCAAGATCAAAATGAAGGTCACCATTGAATTGCTCGTTGAAAGGTACTTCAAGAATGACCCTGACCTCGCTGAAAAATATCTTACCTGGGGAAATATTCAGCCCTCCCGGGAAATTGTGACACCCGGTATATCTTTTAATACAAGGAATACTTGAAATATAACGGGTGTTTTTTTTTAACTTGAGACAACGAAATATCTCAAAAAATACGCATCCTACGGAAAAAATGTCTGAAATAAAAACTTTTTATTTTCGAGGGGGAAAAAAGATTTGCTAAAATTTACCCCACCCTCATCCCCACAGGAGGCAGGGGTGGGGGTAACTTTGTAATTTCAAATGGCAACCCCAATTTTTTATCACAGATTCAGATTCTCCTTTACGAAATACGTAAGTTTTATTCGGAAAATTTGTTTCGAATTTGGTGCTTAATTTCGGTGAGTCCCCTTGCCTCTCACCATCCATCGGGGTGCTTGAACTTTTGGCAACGGGACAGTAAAAGTGATAAAACTGTCGAAAACCATTCCCGAATGCAGTTGGTTGACGACAGTCGATTTTGGATGTAGACGTTACATATCATCGAGTCTCCACTGTCTACAATCCTCGACGTCATTCCGGCCGAGCGATAACCGCGTCTGTCCGTGCTTAACGTTTATTCATTAGGAAGGTTGATTCTGTTCATTTGATTTGGGTGTGTTGGTTGCTTTCGTTTGGGTTATTGTTGTTGGTCACGTTCGTTTGAGTTGGTTTGGGTGTCGTTGTATTTCTTCATTACCTTACTTCATTACTTTTACAATGGAAATTCTATCTCAGCAACAGAAGATTGAAATGATTCTCATTTATGGAGAAAGTGGCAGGAATATCAATGATGCTCTCACGCTTTATGCTCAACGCTTTCCAGAAAGTGTTCCTTCACGCGCTTCTTTTTACCGGGTTTTCCGAAACTTCATCACTGACGGAAGTGTACAACCGAAAAAAAGGAAGCGTCAAGTAACAGTTACTGGAGTTGATAATGAAATTGCAATTTTAGCTGCAGTCACTCATGACCCTCATGTTAGTACTCGATAACTAAACCGCGATTCCGTAATGTCTCTATCCAGTGTTTGGAAGGTATTAAAACGTAATAATTATCATCCGTATCATATTTTACTGCATCAAAAACTTCATGGCAATGATTTTCAGAACCGAGTGACATTTTGTCAATGGGCGGTTCAGCAGATACAAGGAAACCCGAATTTCTTTTTTCTAGTACTCTTCGCAGACGAGTCGTCTTTCACAAACCATGGTAACGTTAATCGGCACAACATGCATTATTGGAGTGTAGAAAATCCACATTGGTTGCGTGAATTTGAGCATCAGCGTCCATGGTCCGTGAACGTTTGGTGTGGAATAATTGGAGATCAACTTATCGGTCCGTATTTTATTGATGGAAATTTGAACGGTGAAAAATATCGTAACTTTTTAGAAAATCAACTTCCAATATTGCTGGAAGACCTCAGCTTGGAAGTGCGACACAACATGTGGTTTCAACATGACGGTTGTCCAGCACATTATGCGGCAATCGCGAGGGAAGTACTCAATCGCGAATTCAATGGACCATGGATCGGTAGAGGAGTTCCAGTAAATTGGCCTGCCAGATCGCCAGATCTTACGGCGCCGGATTTCTTTTTGTGGGGTTATCTAAAGAATCGCGTGTATCAAGAAGTGCCCACAACTCGTGATAACATGATCGAGCGAATCAGGTCTGCTTGTGCACAAATATCACCAGACACAATTCGCAGTTGTGTGGAATCTTTCAAAGCTCGGATTAACAAGTGCATCGAAGTGCGAGGACACCATTTTGAGCACTTATTGTAAAATAATTAATCGAAATCAAGAATCCCTGTGGTGAGAGGCAAGGGGACTCACCGAAATTAAGCACCCCGAAGGGAATAGACAACTACTACGTCCGCGTCGTTATTCCTGGGTAGAGCTAAAAGTAGTGTCAACAATTTCATTTTTCGCAATTGCAGCGCCGTCTATCGCGAATCGAAACAAATTTTCCGAATAAAACTTACGTATTTCGTAAAGGAGAATTTGAATCTGTGATAAAAAATTGGAGTTGCCATTTGAAATTACAAAGTTACCCCCACACCTGCCTCCTGTGGGGGTGGGGTAAATTTTAGCAAAACTTTTTTCCCGCTCGAAAATAAAAAGTTTTTATTCCAGACATTTTTTCCGTAGGATGCGTATTTTTTGAGATATGTCGTTGTCTCAAGTTAAAAAAAACACCCTGTATATGTTCTTGAAGTTCTGTACGTTCAAATGAAGGAAATTTGTTATTAATGACTTTGTAAGCAAGTAAAATTGATCAAATGTTTTTTTTTCATTTTTATTGGAAGAGTTAGCTATTTTAACATGTAGTTGGAACAATATTTATGAATGAAATAAAATTGGGGGAAATATTCCGATCATTTGAACGTTTGGAATTTGAATTACATGATTATATCGGAACATGACGAATTAAATGAGAGTATTTGAGAATACTTATGAATATTGTGGAATCCTTTAGAATACTATGGAACATTTAAGAATATATTTGAAAGCAAGTTACACAATATACATATTTTTTAATCTGCGTAGCTGGGACACTTGCACTCTTTTTCAAAACATATTTTACACATAAAATAACATGAAACACATACTGAGATTCAATCAGCACATTAAAACTTTTAATTAATTTTTTTCTGATAAAAGATCTTCTCCTTTCGCTCCGCTGGGGATCGAACCACAGAACTTCCGATTGCCGGTCGGGTGCTTTCCCATTAAGCTACTAGAGAGATGGAGAGAATAAACTTTTTTCAGAAAATACACACATTATTTTGCAAGGTGGTACGTATCAAATTTTTCAAGAAATCTGTATTATCATCAAAGAATAACATAAATTTTTAACCCTTTTTTCAGGCTTGATGACCTAGTCCGAAGAGACGTTAAAAATGTATGTTATTCTCTGATGATAATACAGATTCATTTAAAACTTTTATTTAAACGTATTCTTAAATACCTCTGTCAATAAGAAAATTATTATCATCGGTATGATAAAAATTGTCCAAATCAGGCTTAAATGATTAAGCAGGCATCAAACTTGGTATATGCCAAGAAATGTTAAAAATTTTTTTCGAAAATCTGGTATTTTTCAAAATAGAAAAAAAAATTGATCAACTTTTCCTTCTTGATTCTTGTGAGGGGTTTCTTAATTTTTCAAATCTGCCCAAAATTCCAAAAAGCTTAGAAATCCACAAAAAGTTCCTCAGTAAGAAGTCGCACTTGCTTATGAACGTCAGGTGGTAAAATGTCAGTCAAATTGATTTCCTTTTTATTTTAATACTTTTTTTAAAACAATTGATAGGAATTTTATGTACGTTTATTCGTATAATATACAATTGTGAATCTTTCTCTGAAAAATAGGTGTGTTACAAAAATATCGAAAGCATTGTTCTCGCTTTTCCTTAATGCGCAAGGAAAGAATGTTGCCAAATTCATACACATAATGAAGGATAGAGTTTCAGTTGATTAAGATTTATCAATTCAAAAGCTGATAATTACATTTTTAGTTGAAATAATTAATTTTTCATCCATGAAAAAGAGAATCTGCAACAAAATGGTTGAATCTTCAACAAGACTGATGAATATTTGATTTAAAAAATGAATTCTCAACAAAAAGAGTAATAGTTTGCTATTTCCACTCCAATTTTTTTTTAATTTTCAATATAAAAACAGTTAAGATCAACCAAAAAATTCGAATTTTTAACAGAATAGTTGAATTTTCGACCAAGAAAGATTCTTCAAGTAATGGAGAAAACAAATCTTATCCAAAATATTGAGTTTTCAAGTTAAAAAGACACATTTTTGAAAAAAAGTTTATTTTACAACCCAAAAATATGTATTTTCTCCCAAAATAATTTAACTTTAGACTAAAAAAGCGATTTTCGAACAAAATATTTTTTGAATTTTTCACCAAAGAAATGAACTTTTGTTTAAAAGTATGCATCTTATATTAAAAAAATAAATTCCCAAACAAATAGTTAAATTTTCAACCAAAAAGGTTAAATTGCTACAAAAAAAGACAAATTTTCAAGAAAATAGATTAATTTTCAACTAAAAAAGATAAATGTGCAACAAAAATTAGAATAGGTAGATTTCAAAATATAGAAATAAGTTTTAACCAAATAAAATCATTAAATAATAAAATACCGAAATAATAAACGAAATTTCAATCAAAAAGAAAAATTTTTTACCAAAAAAGAATAATTAAAAAAAAAAATATATGAATTTTCTACCGAAAAGGTTATATTGCTACCAGAAAAGAACAATTTTCAAGAAAATGCATAATTTTTTAACCAAATATTTAAACTTTTTTAATTTTATCACATTCTAACAAAAATAGACAAATTTTTAACAAAATAGATGAATTTTTAATTGAAAAAGATTATTTTTCAACAAAAACTAGAATAGTTTAATTTTTAGTTAGAGAAATAAGTTTTTAAGCAAATAAAAATTAGTTAAAAAATCAGTTTTCTATAAAAACACTAATTTTCAATAAAAGGAAAATTAATTTTTTTTAAACACAATTTTTCACCAAAAAAAGAATAATTTTTAACAAAATACATGAATTTGCAACCGAATAGTTGAATTTTGAACTGAAGTAGACTAATGTTCAAAAAAACATGATACAGATAAATTTTCACATGAAAAACTAATTTTCAATAAAAAAAACTAATTTTGAACCAAAAAGATTAATTTTCTGCAAAAAAAAATAATTTTTAATATAATACATACATTTTCAACCAAATAGTTTAATTATAAACTGAAGAAGTAAAATGTTCAACCAAACGTGGGAAAGTTAAATTTTCAGTTAAAAAAGTAATTGAAACAAATGTTTAAGAAATTGTTGAATTTTTAATTAGAAAAAAAAAGATTCTATAACTAAAATGATGATTATTCAACCAAAAAAATGAATTTTTAACAAAGTAGTTCCAATAAATTAAAAATTTAAAGCCAGGGCTGACCTGAAACTGAAGCTCCACGTTATGTTGTTCTTATATATAGTCTCTACGTTGCTTGTGATTGGCCAGAGCGCCCCATCGTGGGGACTGGCCGAAATTAATTGGACAATCAAGTCTTTTTTTTAAACCCGGGAGGATGGAAAGCCAACTCGGATTGGTAATGTATCCATTGTCCCTATTGATGTTATTAGGGTGTTTTAAGATTTCGATTGCGTCTCTATGTTTTCTTGGAAAAATATTGTCCGTTTTTGCGATGACGGTTCTTTTGTCAAATAAAATGCTATGTCCTGTTTCGATATGACGCTCAGCTAGTGCTGATTGCGTGAAAGATTGTAGCCTGACTTTACTCTCATGTTCCTTTACACGTTGGCTCACCGCCCTCCCGGTTTCTCCAATATGTATTTTTCCACAAGCACAAGGGATTGTATATACTCCCGGATCATTGAGAGGTGCCTTTTCATCTTCAGGGTTGTTTAGAAGTTGTCCTATTTTTGCAGGTGGTTTCAATATGGTTTGGATATTGTGTTTGTTAAGAATTCTTCCAATTTGTTCTGTGATACCTTGAATGTAGGGTAGGAAGGTGGTCCTTTCGCTCTGTCTTTCTTTGGTAGATTGTGTTGACGATAAAAAAAAGCAATAAAAAAATACACTCAAAAAAACAAGTCAACACAACCTACTAAAGAAAGAGAGAGAGAGAAACAACCGCCATCCTACCCTACATTGAAGGTATCACAGAAAAAATAGGAAGAATTCTCAACAAACACAACATCAAAACAATATTTAAACCACCTGCGAAAATAGGACAACTTCTAAACAATCCTAAAGATAAAAAGGCAACTCTCAGTGATCCGGGAGTATATAAAATCCCTTGTCCTTGTGGCAAAGTCTATATTGGAGAAACCGGGAGAGCGTTAAACCAACGTGTAAAGGAACATGCGAGTAAAGTCAGGCTAAAACATTTCACGCAATCAGCACTAGCTGAGCGTCATATCGAAACAGGACATAGCATTTTATTTGACAAAACAGCCGTCATCGCAAAAACGTACAATATTTTTCCAAGAAAATATAGAGAAGCAATCGAAATCTTAAAACACCCTAATAACATCAATAGGGACAATGGATACAATACCAATCCGATTAGGCTTTCCGTCCTCCAGAGTTTGAAAAAAAGACTTGATTGGCAAATTAAGTTCGACTAGTCCCCACCATGGGGCGCCCAGGCCAATCACAGGCATCGTAGAGAATATATATAAGAACAACATAACGTAAAACTTCAGTTTCGGGTCAGCCCTGAAGAAGTGAACTGCAGTGTGCACACAATGTTCTAGTATTGTTAACTTGGGAATTGGGACACAAGTTTCGGATTTTAAAGAAAATAAACATCAGTAATATTCCTAGCTGGCCGAATTTAAACTCTCACTCAAATGAAAACAATAAAAATCAATTCTACCACGATTTGTCACTTGAGTTTCATAAGTAAGTGACTCCTCAAACTAGTCCAAGTTTCTGGTACTTTTTCACCGTATTAAGTAAGTAAATCGCGTTTTTTGCTAAATCAGTTCATTGAAGGGTCCACATGAAAGTTTCAAATTATCTAGAAATAACTACGCCGTTACGCAGGAATTTTTTTTTTTAATTTCCAAAAATCCTGTTTGTGCAATTTGACCCATCCCATTGCACTCAAGAGCAAAATCTCTGAAAGCAAAATTTAACTAGACAAAATTCTGAGAAAAATAGAAAGGAAGAACCTTCTACCTTTAATAAATGCGGAGTTATGACTCTTCAAAGAAACCTGATTTTCTTCAAAAAACAGGCTAAAAATCAAATTCTGAAGTTTGTATCTGTACTTTGGAACCTGTTAATATTACGAAAACATGTTTCAGACGTTAATCAAAGTAGCTCTCATAGGTCACATAAGAGCTGAAACATTTTTTTTTGTTTCACGCAAAATTTGGTCCCCTGTAATTAATCCTGTTAGAGTTTTTTCGTAGGATTTCTTTGAAGAGTCATAACTTTTGACCTATGAAGGTTGAAAAATTATCTTTATTTCAGATTATTCTGAATTTTCTGCACTACAAATTTTTTCATAACGTCATTAACGTAAATTTAGCCACAAACGAAGTATTTTTACAAAAATAACACAAGTAATTTTTTTGCCTCTTTTTGGAAAAAGATCAGGTTTCCTTCAAAAGTCATAATTCGGCACCTATTATTTAGAGGTAAAAGGTTTTTTTGTCAAGTTTAATTTTTCTGCTAGAAATTTTTCTCTAAAATGAAATGTGAAGCGTCAGTCTACGCAAACAAGATTTTTGTAATTTTTGTTACCAAATATTTCCGGAGCGCTTTATAGTAATTTCTAGCAAGTTTGGAATTTTTACCAAGAAACCTTTATAAACCGTTAAAAAAACGCGCTTTTCCTACTTAATTCGCTAAAAAGACATTTTTTCATACGAGATACCTTGTTCGGAAATTAGAAAATTTCTGGACAAAATTTATAGAAATTCAATTAATTAATCGTGGGAGCGCTTTTTTAAAAATAAAAAATTTGGATTATCAAGAATAAGAAAAAAATTTTAATAACAAAATTTTTTACTCGGGGATTATTAAAAATTAAATATAGTCAGAAAAGTTGTACAAAATTTTTTCTAAAATTATAACTGTTGATTTTCTACAAAGGTTTATATATTCCTTTATTGCAAAAGGTTATTAAAAAATTATATTACTGGACTTTTTTTCGGCAGAATTTTCTCCTCGGATGATGTTTGAATATTTTTGATATTCAATTAAGAAAATCGTGGAAGCGTGTCTTTCAAAAAACAATTTTCAGTCTTATTTTTCGTATTGTTTTTCAAATATAACAGGCTTCTTTTTGCTTAAAAGCTGAGTAAAAAATTATTATGAAATTTTCTTCCAAAATGTAAACTGCATAATCTACAGAGGTTTTTGTACATTTGAAAAAACCTTCTAACACAGAAAAAGTTGCTGCAACATTTTTTTAATCACCGATTCATCTCAGATTGTAGTTGAATGATGCTGGTATGATTTCAAAAATACAAAAAAAATAATTAAAAAAGCTTAAAATTTGGGGGAAAAAGCTTACAATTTTAAGAAAAATGTTATGAAAATAAATTTTGTATTCAGAATTTTGTTTTGCTTGAAAAGAAATTTTACGGCAACATAAAACAGTATCTAATCAATATTATCTAACTTCAATGATCTTTCGGGGAAAAAAGGATGAGCCTCGCCGTACTATCTCGTCTCAGGAATAAATTAAAAAATTACTTTTTAACAAAATTCTTGAATTTTCTACAAATTAGATCCATTTTTAACCAAATGAGATCAATTTGCAAAGAAAAATTTAACAGTTTATACTTCTTAACCGAAAAGAATACTTTTTTATCAAAATTGTTTAATTTTCAACAATATAATTTTCTACCGAAAAAGAAAATACAAAAAAAATACAGGAAATTTCAAAAAAGCGGTTAATTTTTTACGAAGTAGTTCAACTTACAGCCAAATGGTTGAATTTTCACCAAAAAATATGAATTTTCAAGAAAATACATGAATTTTCAACAAAAGAAACAAACTCTCAGGCAAGAAATGACTTTTACAAAATTGTTGAATTTTCTACGAAGTAGATTAATTTTTAATCAAATAATTTAATTTTTAATCAAAAACATGAATTTTCGACCAAAGAGATGAATGTTTAAACAAAAATGACAAATTTCCAATAGAGGAAGATTAAGCAGTTAAGAAAGAAAAAAATTTTAACCAAATTTTTTAATATTCAAGTCAAAAAGAAGAATTTTTAACCCGAACAAAAAAGTTCATTTTCAACCAAAAGATTCATTTTCAGCCATATCGTTGAATTTCAAAGCAAAAAGGATGACTTTTTATCAAAATTATTAAATTTTTTATACAAGAAGACAAATTTTCCACAGAATACATGATTTTTCAACTAAAAAAGATCAATTGAATGAATTTTTGTCTAAACTGACGCATTTTCAAACGAGAATCTCAATTTTTCTACAAAAAAAATAAATAAATTTTAACAAAATTAATAATTTATTATCAACTTAAAAAGACAAATTTGCACCAAAAAATACGTATTTGAATTTAGAATTAAGAACATTAATTTTTAATTTAAAAAAACGAACTGCCAAGAATATAGTTTAATGTTCAAACAAAATATTTTCAACTAAACTCAAGAATCTTCTGTCAGAAAAATGAATTTTCAACAAGCTAGTTGGAATTTCAACCATGTGAATGCTATAACTCCGGTATTTTTTTTTGTATCAAAAAAAGTCATCAGGATAAATTCTTCGTATTTTTGATTACTACTAACAACCGTATAGAGAATTTTCAAACCTTGAAAAGAAGGGGTCTAAACAATTTTGAAAATGTTCTCACTTTTTGAATTTGGATCCAAAATGGCTGGCTAACGAACTTGACGTTCATTTTAGGATACTTGAAGAGTATCCTAAAACTCAATCCAATACGTCAATTTTTTCAAAAGTTATCGTGCTAAAAAAAAAAATCTACAGACACACACACATGCAGACATACATACATCCTGGCAGACACTTTCGTAAAATTCTGTTTTTCGGATTCAGGAGGTCTCAAAACGTGGACATTTAGAAAAAACGGGTGGGGGTCAAAGTTTACACAAATCTAATACGCAGGGAAAAGTCGGAAAAAGCGTTACACAGGGGGGGGGGGGGGGTCAAAATTGTCGGAAACTTGCGTTACGTAATTTATGCACGACCCCTAAGGGAAGGGAGCGGAGGAGAAGTAGAAGTATGGGAGTGAAAATAGGGGAAGTAGAGGATGGAGAAATAAGGGAAGTGACGGGATTGGAAGTGCGGGATTTGAGGGGTTGGGAAGTAGGAGATGTGACTGTAAGTGAGGGGTGTGAGGGGAGGGGCAGTATAGAAAGGAGAAGTAGAGGAAGGAGAAGTATGGGAAGTAAAGGGGGTGAGAAAGTGAGGTGTAGGGATGCGTGGGGAATGAAAGTAGGGGGAATCGATGAGAGGGAAAGCAAATGAGGAGAAGTACGGGAAGGGAGGGGAGGACAAGTATGGGAGTGGAAATAATGGAAGTAGAGGTTGAAGGAGTGAGGGCAGTGATGGCATTGGTAATGTTGGATGTAAGGGGTTGGGAAGTAGGAGAAGTGAGTGTGAGAGATGTTAGGGGAGAGAAAGTAGAGAAAGGACAAGTGAAGAAAGTGAGGGGGCAGAAAGTAGGAGCTGCGAGGGGGTGGGATGCGTGTGGAATGAATGTAGGGGAAATGAGGAGACGGAAAGTAGATGAGGGAAAAGTAAGGGAAGGGAGTGGTGGAAAGTAGGATAAATGAGGGGTTGGGCAGTGTGGGAAGGGAAGTAGTGGAAGTGAGTGAAAGTGAGGGGATGGGAAGTGAGTGATGTGATGGGAATGAAAGCAGGAGACGTAAGCCCTTACTTTATAACGCGCTCATATGTGGATTCAAGATGCTAAGAAAATATAAAAGGCAGTTTGAATGGAAAAATACAAAAAGAAACTAAAAAAAACGCGATAAAATGTTCCAAATGCATTATATTACATAGTAATATAATTATAATATTAT
>CAKNYM010029703.1:2285-33253 GCA_932195095.1 Andricus curvator | reverse complement strand
ATTCGGCACCAGCTGACAAAAACGTCATAGCCAAGGAGAAAGAAAAGAAAGAGAGGTATGAAGACCTTCTAAGGGATTTGCGACAGTTATACCCGGAATATTCTGTTAAGCTAATGGTCTTGATCATCGGCGCTCTTGGAGGTGCCAAGGTTTCACTGGTTAATAGCCTGAAAAGCATCCCTGCATGTCAACAAAATTCTGAGACAATTGCGGGGAAAATACAGAATGCGGTCGTCCTTGGGTCGCTCCGTGTCCTCAGGGTGCACGAGACTTTTGTCGGATCATCGTATTGAATTCGTCGCAGACTGTAACCACCTATCTCACGGTCGCGAGACGTCGTTACAGCTGAAATTTTACCGCGAATTTCGCTGGGAGCGGGTGCAATTTTTCAGATTAGCACCCGCTCCCGGCGAAATCCTGCGGTTGTCCTTATGACAAACTTTATATATACATATGAAATTATTGTTTAGAAAGTGTTATTCTGCAATAAAAAATGAGTAAAAAATATTATAAAAGAATTGGATGAATTGGAAACTGTGCGTTTTATGGATGTTTTTGTATAGCAGAAAATTGTTTTTTATGATGAGGGTTTATAAAGCGTTCTTGCAGTCATATATTTTGTATTGTTCATTAATTTTTGATAGTTTTTAGACGCTTCAAATATTTAAAGAAATAAAACAATAGTATCGAACCTTTTTGAAATAAGTGAAAAAAATCATTTTTTTATCTATTCTAAAATATTGCCTATTGAGTGTTATTTCACGTTAAAAATGAGCAGAGAAAGTATTATAAAAGAATTGGATAAATTTAAAACTGTTCTTTTTATAATGATTTTTTTTAGCAGAAAATGGTGTTTTTTCATTCATATATATTCATATATATTTTGTTATATTGAAGTCTCTCAAATATTTTGAATTTGTCTTTGAACTACTCATCAATCATCAGAAAGATGCTTTCGGTAAAGAAACATTGATTTTAACCACATTTAGGTTGAAAATGGTTGAGACTTACCGTGAGAGAATAATTTTATATGTATAAAAATTCAATATGTGCATTTAAGAGACATTTAGAAAATAAAAACAACAAAAAATCAATAAAAAAGACAAACTTAAATAGGGGACCTATCAATCATATCCGATTTTGAATTTTTGGTTTTTGAACAAATTTGTTGACTAAAAAAGCACAACTTCGGCTAGTGTACGTGTTCATATTAGAAAATCATGTTTTTTTATCACCCTGATATATATTTATAGTCAATGTATTGAATGGATGTTTCTACTCAATATAATATCAGATTAATTTTGTGTAACACACCAAGCTAACTGTTGAAAAACTACAAGCCAGTAATCAGAAGTCTACAATATTAAGGTGTGACTTGAGTACTGCAAGCTTATTTAATTCGTCACTCGCTGAACTAAGCTGTGGCAGTGATGACAACCCTGTCGTTTTGTTGTCACTTGTGATGAACGAAAGAACGACTGTGAGTGCAAGAGCAAGTGCCAAAACATTGTAGTGTTATATGTTAGTACAAATGTTTGACATTTTAAAACTGTATAACGATACATCAAAGAAAATTAAACGTAAAGTAATTTCTTAGTTGAAAACTTAGAGAAAAATAACGGTGTATACAAGTACAGAAACAGAAAAATAAGATTTCGTTTTTTGTGATTGTAATTTTCAAAGTTTCTATATTTTTAATTTGACGTTTTAATTAGAAAAAAATTTCAAATTTACAATCATTCTACAACTACTTGTTACAATATTTATTAGCTATATTAACGGAGCTGCGTTGAGAGTAATACTTTAGACTAAACGAAACTGAAAGTTTTTTGATTTAAAAACTTTCAACTTTAAAAGCCCCATCATAAATGAAAATAAAATGACTAAAGATTTGAAAACTTTTAGTATTGGCGATAAAATCCAACTCATCTGTTAGTAGTGATGTAGCGTATCTGAGCTTAGATCAATAAAAAAGCGATTCGAGACTTTTAAAGACTTAAGCTAAGCGTTAAGGAATAGAGTTGGATAGCCGATAGCAAATCGTGCCTCTGAAGACTATGAAAATGTCGTTAAATCAAAGAGAAACGTTCAGTCGGCTATCTTGCCAGGTACAGCTAAGTGGCAAATGTATCCAATGGTTCTTTAATTCGTCTCGGCACGGATTGATGGAAGCAATTTCGTCGTTGCAGTATACTTTTAAAACGTCCCACTACGGAATTTACGAGCGTCATTTCCTTAATTGTTTGTCGAATGGCCATATATATTTTCACAAATCCGATTATATCTTCACATCGTGATGCAGATATACATAAGCAGATACGGCTCTCCCATTAATTTACAAAAAATTAGTAGAATTATGGCAGATGAAACCAGTTTTCAATAGCAATCATCGTCTTTGGTTTCAGATTAAGAGACAGCAACAAAATATAAGTCATTCTCTTAGGAAAACAAACCAGAGAATATGCTAAATAAAATTGCAGAACGTGTAGATATTTCTATCTTTAGATTCTTCGCAGCATAAGGAAGCGAGAAAAAAGAAGAATGCTTATTTTGAATGAAAGTACTTGAAATATTTGTTTGAAAATCTGCCAAAATAGCACCGCCATTCTTTCTTTTAGGTCAGCTGGAAGACAGGAAGCAGTCCTTGTATGTCCCTCCCAAATATTTATTAAATTCTAAATCCCTGCAAGTCAAGCTTCCAGCACACCATCTTGCATTTTTTATAAGGGTTTCCTATAGGAAGTGGGAGAAACTCTCCGAATAACAAAGAGACGCATCACATTTTACGAGGAACGAACTGTTTTTCTGCGTCCCAACGAACTTAAGTACAGGGCTGAGACGAAGTCGCTGCTGTGGAGCACGCGAAAAGGACATTAATAAGCGCGACCTAAGTACGTCGGCCCGGAAGTAGCTTCGCTCGCTAAACGGCAGCCTAAGTGCCGCACGAATTATGAGGTTCTTGCGACCAGGCCGAATTTTTCTTCCTTCTTCCTCGTTAATCCTCAGCAGACGTGAAGCATATCAAGATCAACGTTTTCGACCTTTGATCTCGATTAAGCGACTCATTTCAGACACCTCTCTAACCAGGTTTGCTTGGTGCCAGGTGGGTCAGTGTAACACGATCGACTTTATCTCGTAGAATCGTTTACACGTGAGCCTTGCGTGTCGTTGTCGTCGTCGTGCTAATAAAATAATTACTCCCCGCCAAGTTATTTATGTTTCACTGCCCGAATGTGCCATTTCATATTCTCTCCAATAAATACTCAAACATCGTGCTGCTCTTTGAAATTTAACATCTGAAATTAAATGCCAACGCAGCTTCTTAAAAAGGTTTACGTTATCTGAGATTTTATCTGCAGTTGTACCCAGATTTTGTTTCCTAAATTAAAGATTCATATTTTCTTTGATATCACGCTATCTGAAACCTTAGTTAACATTTTGTAAAGAGGAAAATGAGCATCAGCCTACTGCGTAGAAAATCTTACTGAAAACATCCCGAATATCCGCTAAATTAAGTTATCAGTTATTTCTCCTCACCCTTCTCTTGAATCTCGAAACATTTAAATCACGAACCCATATCCGGTTGAGCCAAATTCCACAGTCTCAAATCGCTTCAAAGCAGAGAGAGAATTGCGAGGAAATAGCAATTTTCACAGAGATAGATTAATGGTGTTCGAAATTTTTGCGGTCGGAAGCGGAGATACTCCACACCTATAGGAGCGAGTCGGTTCACACATACATCCTGCGGGGAAGGGCGAAATAGGATGAAAGTGGGTTAACCGCGACACAAACTCGAAGGGGGTATAATCGGCGGGTCGGTGAAGTGCTTTATAGTGCCAAGGAGAATAGAACAAAGTGTCAGCAGAAAACTGTGAATGCCAGCTTTAGTAGGAGTAGTGCCCCACGATAAGAGGGGGTTGGGAAGTCTGAAGAGGGTGATCGAGGGGTGGATTTGTACCTGCGTGGTGCCATGATTAGGATGGTGGGCCATAGCTGCAATGCGGGAACCTATGCGCTCACTGGAGGGGATCGGGTGGCATACCCACTATGCGCTCACTATACACTCACTATGCGCCCACTATGTACTGGAAACGTTACCTAGAGTGCTGGCTCTTGGCCAGGTAGGCTCTGGCTTCTGTCACCCATCTATAGTTGAAGGTGTGCGTGCGTACATGCACCTTCCAAATCATCCTCTTCGCCTTTTACTCGTCTTTTATACCCACAGGAAAGTACTTCTGTCTCGTTCTAAACACCCCTTAAACTGCAACCGGACTCAAGAGAAGAAAAATGGTAATTCAAGAAGCAGTCGCGACAATTTTATCCGTAAAAAGAAGGAAAAAGATTTTCTTTTTACAACTTTAGCGCAATTTTATTTTTTTATTTTAAGAATTCGAATTAAACGTCATAAATAGTTGTACGCGCTCCTAAGTTTGTTTTCTTGAGTTAGCGCAACAGCTTGACGTAAAAGCTTCCATGAGATTGTGTCCTATTCCTTTTGGAACGCTGGTGCAGTATGGTCAAAATAGACCTGTCGCGTAGCGACATGAGCAACGAGAATTTTCCATGAGAGAGCGAAAGAGCACGCGCACTGAACGACGCAAAGTTTATCTGTTTGTACAAGCTTTACAGCATCAGAACATTGCCCTTACTACTAGCCGTTACATCCTCTTAGTCTGACTTTATGTTTAATTCTATATTTGCAATTTTGGTGATTGTCAACAATCTCGGCTCCGCCAAATCTTTAATTTTTCGTTTTGATTATTTTTAAATCTTTTTTTTTTACGCCAAACTAAAAAAAAGAGGGGAGGCTTGAGCAAGTATATTATTCTAATGTAAACCCTTAGTGAAAATAAACTTTGTTCGAAAACCTTTCTATCACGTTTAGTAACCACTGAATTTAAAATCTAAACTTTTAGATAATATAAAATTTAAAGAACCGCAACCCAAAAATAAAAGGTTTTCAATGAAAGGGAGAATTAAAGCTATATGTAGAGGACTGAAAAGGGCGAGGGTGCGTTCTCAATTACTTCCCCCTTTTTTGATTCTCCCCTTAATATAAAATAAAAATATAGCCTCAAAATAAAAGGAGGGTGTAAAAGAGGGGGCGAAAGGGAATTATATAGGGGCTGAAAATAACGAGAGGTATCTTCCATATTACACCTCCTCCATTCCCCTAATATAAAATTTAGAATGTATCCTAAAAATGAAAGGATTGCAATTAGGGGGCGAAAAGGGGGAGGCGCAATCGAGAAGTTACCTCTTGCTCTTTGCAGTCCTCTCGAATTCTTTTCCACTCCTGTTTTTTCTATCCATTTTTTGATGTTGGGATACTTTTTTAATTTTATATGAAGGGGAGAATAGAAGAGCGTTGGGGTGATTTGGAACCCACTCAACACCTTTTCTAATCCCCAAATAATAGTTCCAATTGTCCATTTCTTATTAAGGTTTGGTTGCACCAAAAGTTCTCGTTTAGGTAACTCGAGAGCTTACTGCATGTCTGGATTATCACTTTCCATTTTCTGGCCGATTATTTACAACTAAATGCCAAACAATTCTCCAAGAATCAATCCAGAATGAAAACTACTTTTGTATCCAGAAGTCCCTCTTTTTTTACAAAACTTACCACATATTTCATATAAGAACATTATCTATCGGAAATTTGTTTCATTCGGATCATTAATAAAAAACAATTAATTTACATGACTTTCTTTTTATTTCACATTATGGAGTATAAAACAGGAGATTTAAAGAAGAACCAGACCATAAAATTTAAAATTCGGAAAAGCTGCGACTCTAGAAAATTACAGTAATATTTTCAATAAAAACTCGAAAGGATTGTGATCAACCAGCTGATAAAATCTGTCTCCTATTAATCGTTCGATTTGTCTTGCATTCGTAATATATTCATTCTGCAAGTTAGACCTATATTTTAGAACTGTTGCATATGGCGACATTAGTAATTGTAAGACTTTCTCGGTCTTCCAACACTGCGATATAACTTCGCGTTTATTCAAATGATGCTTTAGGTATAGTATGGAGCATCCTTTGGTGAGGGCTATGTAATCCTAGTGGATTCTAAGGACTCGAAAGAAGAGGCAGAAGAAGTAGCAGCAGCTGAATGGGGATAGGAAATACTAAAGAAACCCGAGGAGATGGTAGTAGACGAGGAAGGAAGGGGCAGGCACGACCATTCGTTTCAATGAACGGCCTCCGGAATAGGAGAAGCTCAGCTTCCTCTGTCGATCCCTCTCGTGGAGGATCGCACTGGCTGGGTGGGATAGGATGGGATAGAACCGACTACAGTACTTTATACGAGCCCTCTCTGAATAGAAAAACACTCAAGCGGACCATCGCCCGGCGACGGCCCTCCATCTCTTCTTCTCTAATTCTCGCCGAGATTCCTTCTCTTTCCACCCTACTAACAAAATCTCATTTAAATGAAACCAGCCCCTACCCTTCCGATTTTTTTGCTTCATCGCTTCACCTCAATATGTTCGAGCACTCGATTTGCAGTTGCAAGCTGAAGCCAACTAAAGAAAAATCCGGATGCACTAAGTCATCGTCCAATTTCCTTCAATGGACAGTCTTCAAAATCTCAAAAAAGTTTACAACAAATCTTTATATTTAGAAGATATCCAAGTCAGGGAAAGTAAGTACGTTATCTATTTTTATTTTTATTAAAAACGCAAATTCCGGATGACGAGCTCCGATTTTTCATATTTATTTTGCAAGTACTTGATAATAAATCAGCTTAAAGATATTTATTCCATCTAAATATGTTTTTATGAAGTATCCATGAATTTCAAGAACAAAGATGAATTTATGGAATGAAGCTTCAATTAAAACTTAGTGCAATCAGCAGATTCGCAATATGATGAATATAATTTTTGAATACATATTGAGCTTTTGGAGCTTAATCTTAATGCATTTGCGCTTAATACCACCACTTGATAATCGAAAAAACTATATTCAGAAGCTAAGAAGCTCCGCTCACCCCAAAAATAGCACGAGCTTCAATATAATTGTGCATTGGCCATAACCACATACAGTTCGGCGTATCAGTTATAACGCAATTACCGCATTGAGGGTGGAAAGGGAGCGAACGAAAACGAAGCAGTGCAGTGAAATAGGATTAAGAAATCGAGTTGGATATTGCATTTTTGATCAGGCAAGCTAACCCAGCTCCGCCAACAGTCATAGTCGCTAGGTCGAGCCTAGTCGGGGCTTTTCTATTGGATTGAATTATTAAATTCAATTTTTCGAGTACTGAGAGATTTGAATTATTGAGCCAGCTTGCCGGGAGAGTCTTTGCAATTGCAGCCTCTTTCCAAGGCCCCACCCCCCTCTCTCACTACTCTTTTTTATTATCTCTCTTTCCTCCATCTCCTTTTCTACCCGTTATTCCTTCACTTGTTCTTCGTTGGTTACTTACGTAAGTAATTTCATATCGTCTCGTACTGCGAACAAAACTAAGGCATGGCATTTGGGAGTTCTTGCGGGAGACGGGAGAATTTCCAAGGATTCTCGGCCTTTCAGTGAGGTGATGCAAAATTCAGTCGAGACCTCATTGGATATTCTATCCTTGTATATGGATCTTCAATGGCTTCCTCGAAATAGGGATGATTGATAATAGATAGAGCATTTGAGAGACCGAAAGTGCTGTTTAAGTTTACGCCTATATTTTTTCAGCTCGACTAACAGAGTATCCAAAATATCGAAAATTGTATTAATCGTTTTAAATTCTTTAACAGTTGAATCAAGTGAAAATTGTGCTTAACTTATGCAATTAATTATTAAGGTTCTCAGAAGGTGACGTTAAACACAATTAATTACGTGTTGTCATCTAGAATAAATATTCAATAAATTAAAAGTATAATGTCAATACGAGTAGAAAAGAATCATTATCCTTTATTCACAAAGAATCAAATTCAACTTTCCAACTGGACACGGTTTCGGCTGTCCAAGTAGCAGAAGACGTGGAAGCCGAAGATCTTTACCGGCTAGTTTTCCACTCGATTTCCCGCGAGAAACGAGAAAGGATTGGTCGAGATTGGAACCGAAGGAATAAGAGGTTCGCAAACCCTGATAGAAAGACAGAGACAGATGAGTGAATTAAAGGTGGTGTGAGGATAGGAGCCAAAATCGAAAAAGCTCAAGAAGAGCTGCTTAAGTGGTTCGTTCACTGGGTAGGAGTGAAAGAATCGTGGAAATAGTAGATTGTAGAGAGCAAAGAAGAAAGTGAGACGCAGGGTGCCTCGCTGCACTGGCTTAGCCGACGAGGTATTAACGTATGAGAATCTCTCATCGGATCCAATATTTCGAGAGCGCGGATGTGGAATAAAGCTCATCAAGGATTCAGCCCACAATCCGCATTCGATGAATTAAAGATGTCGCAAACAGTAACAAGAACGGACCTTCCGCGCACAGCACTGACTATTTCCACCACCCTTCTTCAACTAACTTTCGATCACAAGTCGCTATGGCTTTTCGCCTCATTACGAATCGGATTATTCTTTGATTCTCCACTTGGCCAGTCATCTCCAATCACCTTCCTTTTATGACGACTTTATGCTGAATTATTTTCATTTGTTAAATAATGTTTCCATTTATCTTACAGATTTAGGGAAAACGGTATTATACAAACAAATGTACCCAAAAGGAAGGACTAGGCGAAGTGTCAAGCCACAATTTTTACGTGGCACTTCTAATTGAAAGATCATTACATTTTTCTATTGAACGTTTGAAGTATTTCACACTATATAGGTGTGGATACTGGATAGTTCATAAAAAAATGATCATTTTTTATTGTAGCAAAATTCTCTTCAGTGAACAGTTTTTAAATTAAAGGTGATTAAAGATAACAAATCAAGAAGTATCATTATGGATATACATATACATAGACCCATAAAGCTGTTTTCAATCTAGCCACTTTCAATCGCCTAATTTTGGAAAGCTATTGATCGGGGAAAATGTCATATTGTGAAGATGTGTTTCGTTTTTTTTTTCGTTTTACTTTGACGATAGTTTGTAAATATAAAATATTTAGAGTGAATTACTAATGAACATTTGTAACTACTCTATATTATTTTCCACAGAATTTAACGGCAAGAAGAGTTTTTGAATTTGAGAAGAAACATTACTCTTAAGAATTGAAGGAACTGGCGAGACAATCAAGGATTTGAATTGAGAGAGAGAAAACGTTTGTATATCTGAATTCGAAAAGGTAACCTCGTGTGGAAAAATGTTTCGAGAGAATTTCCCTCGGCGCGTCGTTGGGATGTCAGCTTCGAAGAAAACGCTTCCTGTCCAATGTACCAGAGACAGGCTTTTGCAGGAAACAAAACTACAGAAGATGGTGAAAAGGCGCGCTTCTTTTTAGGTCATGTCAATATTCCACGTCACCAAAAAAGTCTCTATCATTCCGTTGAAAAGTTTTGCTGAAGAAAAATATCGCCTCCTATTATTGACAGCCTCATTTTTTATGGCATATCTGACAATCATTATTGTCTTGACGTAAGGACATTTACAAGAAACCTTTAGCCCTCTCGAGAGAAATAAGAAAGTGAAAAATAATTTGAGTAAATAACATACACAATTGTAGATTTATTTCAGGTTCTCAATGATGTAAGTATTTAAAGAATGCAATGTTTGTCTCATATGTCAATTTACTTTATGTAACGTGTTTCGATTTCAAAGTACAATAAAGAGATTCTGGGATCGTGTATGAAGACATTGATCGATTTAAAAAGTCATCCGCGATCTTCGCATACGACTCTCAGGCCTTGGAGTCGATACGCTCGAATTAAAGTGGCGCTTTTGACGTCATCGATATATTGAATTCAAGAGAGCTGGACAGCCGGGGTTAACCGAGGTTAACTGGAACATCTACGCACGAGCTCCCTGACATCGGCAGACTCCGGACCCGGAGCCAGGCGATACGATCGGAATCTGTTGCATCATGTATTTGGGTTGGCCTGATCGTACCGGGAGCCGGCTCCTTTATACGATACACGAGCGTTCCTATCATCTCGCTCAATGCATTTTGACTTTATGTATATAAATTTAGCGATTGCTCTGGGACCAGATTTGCCCAGAACCTTACAGTATTGGTATAAACAACCTTGATGTGGAACAGAAGGAGGATAGAATGTAGATGATCCGAGTTTCCTCAGACGCGATACGAATTTCAAGACCTACAACCTGCGGTTAAACTACAAGTACTAGGAAAATATGGGATCTCCTCTTTTACAAAATATTCTCGTTTCGATATTGCAAATATTGGCTTTGCTGGCACGTTTTTAAACTTCTCGTATCTCGTTGTCCTCATGACTAGTATGCTGTTCCTTGAACTAGATAATTCCTTCGATGGAATCCTCCGAAATACGAAATTTTTACTTTAAATTCTGTTAGCCAGCGATTAAAATTATCTATAGCTCGGCATACTTTCTGCAACATGGATTTTTAAGTGTGTGGTTCAAAATTCAAATATGTGTAGTTATTTAAAGTATCCTCTAAATTTTAAAAGGTTTAAATTGAAGGTAGTAAACTAAGAAACCAAAAACCCGTTTGATTTAAAAGCAATGAAGCTTGAGAGAATAAAAGCGCTACTCGAGCTTCCGTGATTTGAAATGAGAATTGTCGGTTCCGTTTATCCAGATGAGCGAGAAGATGAGCAAGCTGGAATTTACGGAGAAGTAATTACTCGTAGGTTATTCAAATCTGGTAACTTTCCAGTAAAAGTGAAATCTAAAAACAATTAAAATTGCTATTTTGAGCAACAGCAATTGTCTGTATGTTAAATTGCTAGGTATGCAGATATAATTTAACCTCGAATCACATCGGCGTCACACGTCACGCCAATCTAAATCGCAGGCACATGCCACGACGTTGGAATCCGTGAAGCAGGCAATTTATCTGTATCGCTTCGCCTCTTTCCTCTCACATTGCCTCTCTTTCTCTTTTTTTCCTTCCAGTTGAACAAAGTCGAACATCACGCTTACGTGTCATTACGGCTCGTTAATTGGCGGTTCGTATTACTCTATTCGAAATAACCACCTCTTCGATCACAACCCTGATTCTCGCAATCGCCTCGAATTAATTGCACTTTGCCTTGGACTTCGCCGCTCTTTGTTTCCCAGAAAACTTTCACGTTTATCCAAGACACTTATTCTAACTAAGCTCTACGTGAATTTCTTTCTTTACCACTTTCAGAGAAGTACAACACTAAAGATAAAACTTTCGCGCTAATGGGATAATGAATCATAAACCAACATCAACGTACACTTGCTCGATAGAATTATTACCACAAAAGTTTAATTGTTCGTAACAGATGAAGCTGTTAACAAAATCTTCGAAATGAGCCTTTTTTAATTTTCTGGAGGAAAATTCTAGTAGTTCAGTGTATTATATTAATTTATTTCAATTCGAGGAAATTGAAAAACCTGACGATTACTCTGAATTTATTTTGAAATTGACTGCATTGGGACTAACTTTATAGTTAAGAAAAAATTAAGAATCGCTGACCTTATCTGTAACCTAATTGATGAATAGATCAGAAAAAGTTTCCGTTAAGCAGACGCTCTAGTATTGGTTGCCTCTAACCTTTACGTTAAGAAAGGGGCTAATGGACCAGGTTGCACCGAGGCTACTGGTCGCGCCAAGTTTAGCAGCGCGGAATCCGGCCCAAACACGACCGAAATAAATAGCTAATCACGATTCTTAATCAACGGATCCTCGTTTCTATATATAAAGAGCCAGCGGTTGCACTCTTGCTGCCAAATAAATTTATGTTCCTCATTTCAAACCATCAGAGAAGAAAAGCCTCTTTCTCCATAAACTTTATAAAGCAAACTTTTTGAAATTAATTTGAGATAAATTATCTGATAAATTTAATAATATATTCAAAACGTTCTATAATTTGATCTAAGTTTCTTAAACACCAGATATATTCAAATGAAAACACTTTAAATAAAAAGAAGATTAAAGAAAATATTGACAAAAATTAAAATAATCAGACCCCTATGGCAAAATTTGAATAATCAGCGCACTTTTTTCGCTTCTTGCAAAGGCAATAACTTCCCTTGTATAGAAGACACGTATGACATATTTACACGATATACACGTAAATCTTACCCGGTAGCAACGAGTAAACGTCAACCAGTAATTTTCCGTCGTTATGAGTAATAGTTAAGTAGTTTCACAAGCATTGTAAGTGACTCACAACGACTTCTGTATGAGAATTTCTTTCCAGTATGACATCTTCGTGACTATGGTGTACTTTCAACAAGTCTCTGTTTTCTGTTTAGCATTTGAACGATAACGAGTTAAAGGAAAGTAAGTCGAAGACGACTTGTTGAGATCGGATTTTCGAAGAATCTCTCTGAAAAGGTCGAAGACCTTAGAGATTATAGAAACGTTTCCGCCGACAATTTGAACCCAGTTTTTTCAAGTGAAACTTTTCAAAGTAACTTTATAAACAAGAAATTTTCTTCAAACTCCTAAACGTTGTAGGATAATTTTCAGTTGTTCTCGATTTTTAAAATTATTCTTTTGGAGGCCAGGACCTTCTTCATTTGAGGCAAAGGGGTTTTGAAGGTTGAGAACCACCTTGACGGATTTCAACTGACGTCTGTCGGTATAGTTAGTTAACAGTGGACCTCGAATCTCTTGGCATGGACGCATGCACATGGATGCGTACAACGACGGCTGCATCCGATGCCGAGTTAAGGCTGCCCCCTATGTTTCTAATTATAAATGATCTATGTTTGGGTTCTGCCGATACTTTCTGGCATTGACAGTACATAGCTTCCAACCTACACCATATTCAATGCCGTTTGGACGGCATTGATGGAGAAAATTATATTAAAAATGTTTACGACTTTTACAAAATTCACATCGAAATTTTTTAATCAAAATGTTTAGCAGACCAACGGAGAAATAGTGAAGTACTATTTAACTTCTAGATTGCAAATTCAAACTTAATTTACTTAATTATTATTAGATGTTAATTAATTAACTTAATTTACATATTTGTACGTAGAAAATCAAATTGTTCTCATTGTTTTTTTCATTTGATCCAGTATTAGATCGTGAAATGATACTTTAGGATTTATTGTGACTATTACGGTGGTAAAAAAAATGTCATTGTTGCATTTTGATGTGCAAAACGGCCTGAAGTGTTTGTTCATCGACAAAAAAAATTGTAAACAAAAACTTATTTAACTAATATTTAAGAAGACCCGCAAGCGAAATTCTTATTTATATTAGAAATTAATTTTCTATTGTTGTGACGAATATACCATACACAAAATAAAATTTTTTTGTTTCTGATCAAATGTTTGTAATCAAACTCAAATAAGTATACAAATATCATACAAATGTGTGGTATCTGATTCATGGTAAAATAAATCATTTAGGCCACTCTTCAATTGCATTTGATGAAGTTATTTCTTTAAGATCGTTGTTTGACCTCTATATCTTATCCAATTGAATTTTTGTTTCACACAGACTACTTTTATGATAAAATAAAACATTTGTACCATTGTGCGATTCGATTATATAAAATTATTTTTCTTATCTTATAAAATAAACGATTCTGGCGAATAATTTTAGCTAATATAGGTATTTGTTCACATGACATATTGAATAATATAATAAAAAAATATTTTAAAAAATAATATTAAAAATATTGGGCATGCGCTCACTATATGTCTCAAAATTTTGGATTCTCAACTTGCACTCTCTGCATGATTCAAAGAACTAAATGTAAAAAATAAAACTTCGCTAAATTAAAGCCAGAAATCTTCTCCTTAAAATAAGATCAAGAAAATTAATATATTCTCTGGTTCCCGAATTACCTTAAAAAATGTGAGAGCGTACGACAGACCGATTTTTGTCTTGGTAATACTTCTATATTTTGTATGATAACTTGAGAACACGTGAATATTGTATAATTTATATATATATATATATATATATATATATATATATAATTTATATGTTGTCTCGGCCGCCAGTTATAGAAAGTACTTTAGATAGGGCTCAATCAATGCAAACTTCAATTTGCTTTCTAATAGGGTTTTAAAAAACTTTCTAACCTAATTTTTTCCATATTTAGTCACTTTCTAAGGCAAGCTTGTTTTTAATCCCATTTTCGTAAGTAGATGCACAATTTAAAAAACTGCATGTTCTAATTTTTTCTTATTTTTTCGCTTCTGATAAACTAAGAGAATAGTTTCCAGCATACGGCTCTAAAGAGCCTAATTTTCACTTAATTTGCCTTAGTTGCTAACCACTTAAAAACAATAGATATGCGAATGAAAATATTTTTCCTCCAACTGAAAACGACTAGTTAACAATAATGCCATATTTTAACCCTCTGCCATAAATATTGTAGGAGCAACGAGTGTTGAACGAAGAGCAAGCGGACCTACGCGACGGACGGGCATTCGATCATCGTTATAAGGGTTTCGAAAGTAGCCTACAATACCCTAAAACAGGGCTCACCACTTTCAGCAGGTGCTGACGTCCACGACAAGTGTATGACTGCCACCAAGTTTTTCTGTCATTTTTTTCTTCGCTTTCCAGGAATCCTGAAAAGGGTTACGGACGTTACGGTCACGGCTCGTTGCGGCTCATTGTTCACACCGAAGGTTCTGATTTCATTATACTTGAATTCACAATACATTTCATTTTTTAATTTCAAACTGTAATTTACCGTGAAGGATTAGGGACGAGTCGAAGGACAAGTTCGAAGAAAATTTATGAGTGCCCGTTGGACCTAGTCTCGTGACTGCCATTGGCAGTCTTTGCTCATAAATAACCTCATAAAATAAACTAAACATTTCAAAGTAGTACCCGATGATTAGGAAACAATTACTGAGAGCTCTCTTCTGCATACTTTAGTGAAATTTTCATTAAATTTCAAAATTGTTGTTCATTTAACAATTTTATTCTGATGATTTACTTATTAATCTATATAATCATTAACTGTTTGATTATTAAACCAAACTTCAAATAATTAACAATTTTATATTTTATAGAGGAATGAATATAAATAAAATCATAAATTATGAATAAATAATGTTGAACAGTTTCTCTTGTATTAACTTTGAGGTGAACTAAATTAACTTCCGCGTTGAAATGTAGCGATAAAAGCCGGATTTTCACGACGTTTCAGCCGTGGAAAGACAACATTTACCCTTGGCTACGTCGGAGTTCGCTGTTTCATTTCCGGCCTTATGGTAGAAGTTTCCTTCTCTGGTTCGCAGCATTTTACGTAAAAACCATCCGCTTAAAGACTTTAAATATGCACTGGAAATTAAAGCAACCTCGATGCGAAACGACTTTGGTTTTCCCCTTTGCCTTCGTGCCACGAGAGTTTAAGCTTCCAATGTCGTTCCATGTTTCTCCATTTTCTGATATACCCACGCCTTGTCACTGTTGCTTCCTTAAGATTAATTAAATTGATTTACATAAATGATGAAGTCAATGGATATTAAATCTGGGAATTGAAAATACAGAATTAAAGTTATTTTTGAAAATCTTTTCAAGTTATTTTCCAATTTAAAAATACCCTTATTTATAAATTGTTTAAAATGAATATACATTTTAGGCCATGGCTATGCGTACCAAATAGGAAGACCTGGAAAAGGGACTATTTGTACCGAAATGTAGGTACTAAAAAACGGATTTTTTTGGTACGAGTAGAAACTCTAACTTTTGATATATATTTTCAAAAATAATTCTGATTCCTTTTTTTTAAAGTTTGTTTGGAATTTGAAAAAATAGAAAATGATGTAAGTGGCATAAAAATTGATAAGTAGTACCAGAGCAGAAAGAGCGATGCGATGGCGAGAAATGATGTAAGAGATGCATTTGTAACTTCGACGTGCTACCGTGGAGAGAGCTCAGGGGGTTGGCCGCCACTGATATCTGTCAACCTCAGAGGACTCTAAAACGGTTATGAGATTGTGCCGCGAAAAATATATTCAAGTCTTACGGCGCCTACGATGAGACGAGAGCCAGATTGACACTTCCTTCTTTCCTTTTAGTTTTGAAGGGGAGTAGATAGGCACGGGGAGTTCTAACGCAAGATTCCTACTTACCGACATTACCGACATGGTTCTGTTCCATGCTAAAAAAAACGTGGTTTATGGTAAATTTAGATGGTTCGAGATTGATATGGATGGTAATTAAATTTATAAATTTATGATTACGTAATATCCGCTTTTACATTCCAGAGGGTGTGATAATTGCAATGGAATGTTGTTTTTCAAATTTAAGAATCATTTTTCTAAGAAGCGAGTTCGATTTTTCAATATAAAATTCCTTAGCGGTGCACCCTTTGATATTTGCTCACAGTCGAATTGTTAACGTTATATATTATTCATAGAATTGGGCAATAAACGTAAGTGTCTCGTTGCTCGGTCTTCAATAAATACATTCCAGAAGTATAATGTGTCACTCATCTGACGTCATCTCTTCGATATTTTTAATAAAAAATCCCTTGGCCTTTAATGTTGCCGACAAACGAATAGTTTAAACATTTTATAACTAAGTCATAAGTATGGGCGCCTGGCTTTGATTTTTTAAATAACACTTTTGGTGTAAATAGTTCTTGAAATTCCATCTTAAGTTTCTATAGTTGGATGTCAAGAAGCGTGAAACGACGGCACGAGCTTAACGTTTGAGTGTCGTAATTTGGCGACGCGGTGTCTAGCCTGCACTCCAGATAAGAAACTTTCAAATATAAACTGTCATCGACCGATCATACACACCAGCTATAGTCTATACATTCATACTTTATGTACAATATATAACTCAGATTTTTAAATGAGTTCCCCAGTTGATATCAAGCCTTCAAGTGAGTCGATAGACAAATTGAAAGTTATATAATAATATACAGTTTAACGTGAGTTTAGTGTACATTTAGCTACTATTCAGTGTGTAGCATTCAGTGTGGAAATTAACTGAAATATTTAGTGCAATTTACCCAGTGTTTGGTGTTGGACTTTTCAGTGAGCATATTTTTAAAAATATTTTGAAAATAAATTCAGAGCAGTGTAAGAGACTTATTAAAATGATGGATGAGGCGTACGAAATTTGGGAAGAAAATGCAACATTTGAGGAAATTGATTTTTGGATCCGAGGTGGAATCCAAAACATGCGGCTGTTGAATAAACTCCTGTGAAGAGGAAAAGACTTTTCTTTGGGACAAAACAATAAAATTCAATCTCTGGTTGGGATTTTAAAAGCCAGAAATCGGAAATTCAAGAAGTTACGAAGAACAGGAGCAGGGATCAATGAAGCTGTGGACAAACAAACTATCAAGTGCGAAGACATGCAAAAAAAAAAGGTTCTTGTACGAATAAAAAATACTCTCAAAATTATGAGGGGTTTAAAAGTCAACGTTATTTTAGCTGCTAAATTCAGTGCATTAGAAGAAGGTAGGAAAATAGAAGAAATACAATTTTTGAACACCAAAAACGACACTATTCTTGAGTTGACAGATATTGGTGAATGGTTTGAGATTAAAGTGAGAAAGAGAATATTATTTAAAGTTGAAGAGTTTCAACAAACAAATTCTAATTGGAAATTAAAAGAAATTATAAATTTAAATGTGAATTTCGATAAATATACACTACTTTCGGTTGACGGTTTGTCAACTTATATACGATTACCAAAATTTGTAAGAGATAGAAGAGCAGTTGTAAACGTAGAGAATACTGATATTTTTTGTTTTCTCTGGCCGGTAACGACAGCTCGGTACCCCGCTAAAAGAGATGCTAACCGTACTAGTTCTTATCCTTATTTCGATACTGAACTCAAATATGATGGAATACAATTTCCTATTAGTTTACATGAAATACCGAAAATCAAAAAATTAAATAATTCAAGTATAAATGTTTATAGTATAGAGTCTTATGAAAATAGTAAGAAAGAGGAAATTGTTCCGCTTTATTTAAGTCAACTTAAATCAGACAAGCCCACAATTTATCTTCTTATGATTGAAAATAGAGAAATTGATTCAGATGAGGAAGACGATGATATTTTTGAAAATAATCGAATTTATCGCTTTGCATGGATTAAAAATCTATCACGATATGTAAAATCACAATTTACAAAGGCTCATTGTTGCATTTGGTTCTGTGATCGATGTTTATGTCATTTTAAATTTGAAAAATATTTGAATAATCATAGAGTTGACTGCGAGAATATGAATGAATGCAAGGCAATACTACCAACTGAAAAGAATATCATGTTGAAATTTAAAAATTATAGATTCAAAGAAAAAGCCCCTATGGCAATTTCCGCTGATATAGAGTGTTTATTAAAAAAAAAATTCAGATGTACAATCAACCAATTGTCTGATTGGACATACTCTTCCATGGGAGTATAAAAATAGAGTGCATGAGCTCATGGGTGTCGACAATGATGATAATAATGTACTGTTATTGTAAAATAGAGTTTTTATGCAAATGAATTAATGAATGAAGTTTGTGAACTTGAAAGAATACTGTTATAAAGTATGAATTAATAATATAAACTATTGACTGAACTATGAACTATTGTATTTATGACTGTAAAAAAATAATTTTTGTATCAATGATGAAGAAAAAAAAATGTCTTGGTTTCAAAAATGAAAAGTCAAATATATTGATTGTTTTATTTAATAACCTGAAAAACATTAAAATATATAAAATTATAGGTTATGAATAAAACACAGCTTTTTAAATTCAAATATATGTAATTTTATTTATTTATGAAAAAAATACATTTTTTTAAACTTGAATACTAACTTAAAACTAAAAACGTTGAAAAAATAATTATTTCTTATACGTGATTCTTAATTATCTCGAGATAACCAATTTTTCAATAAAGTAACATTTTGCGTTGACTTCTGAGTACCAAACTTTTTAAACAAATTTTTCTTTTCCAAGCCTTTCACCTAAATTTTACTAGCATCTTTAAAAATCGTTTCCAAGATTTGTTTCACAAACGCATAAGGTACGTTGTCAACGGCGATACCACGCTGGAAACACCAGTTCTCGTAAGATCACTGAAGTTAAGCATTGTTGGGCGCGGTTAGTACTTGGATGGGTAACCGTTCAGGAATACCTGCGTGCTGTTGGCCCGTCGTGGGTGTGGTGGGCCCACATTGGTAGTAAATATCCACCTAGAAACACTACCCGAATCGGGTAATGAGGCAATGAACTTTCGAGTTCGAACTGCTAATCAATGTATGTATAAGGTACGTTGCCAGTATTCCACGGTAGGCTATGAAAATTACATTCCAGCCATCGATTCATACATCTATACTTTGATGGGATGCAGCTCCATTCGCAAGGAGGTTGAAACAAAACAGAAAAAGGTACCGCATCATCATTGATTAAAACCAACTTTTTCACCGCACCACTTATTGGTTTATATTCAATTACACGATCATGTAAGATTAGGCAATATGCTGATGTTTTAGCGGGAAAATTTTTACTAGTTTCAAATTCCAAACGAACGTAAACAGGTCCATATTTCAATGATTCATTTTGTTTCCAACAATCAATAACAACTAGAGGTTGCATACTCTATAAATTCTCCTTTCGACAACAATGGTTGTGGTTCTTTACCATAGTAATTAGCTTGAAAGTTTGTATACATTTCATAAAGTAGAGCATACTAATTTTTGCTAATATTGAGATTCAAATTACCATAAGGATAACTCTGATTATTGAAAAATAGTTATACATTAGTAAGGTTGCAATGATCAAACTGGCTAGAGTTTTTATTAGTATTGTTTTTTCTGATTGTTTGTAAACCTGGAAAATAGAGAAGTAGAGGGTAAGAACCTGGAAGGAACCTGGAAGTAGAGGATATTCATACAACTCAAATTAATGATTTTATTGTTAATCTTTTTATACGCAACCCAATGAGTCCCTAAATTGCTTTTATCATCAAGGTTAACAATAGCACTTTCATATTTACGTGGCCTATCCTCTGGTAATCCATTTCGCGTAAAAACCCCTCGAAAATTTATAATTTTTAAAGTTTTAGATGAAATCCCGTTTTCTTTCTTCAAGATGTCGTTTTGCAGCATTTGAATCATTGATAGCCTTAGCTATTCCCGCAGCTCCACCAGCTAGTGCTCCAGTAACACTTAGACCAGTAAAGATGGGTATAAGAAAGGGTAGAAAACCACACAATTTCTTTGGAACTGGCAAATTCGAGGTTTCTTTAACTTCTTTTTACACCAGATTTTTTTACAGTTGCACGCGCGCCTCTGAGAGCAGATTTAATAACAGTTTGTCCATCATTACTTGGTATTATTGACTTTTTAGCTGCTGTGACGTTTTTTTTGAGTGTGGTAGCAGACCTTTTATTTTTAGACTCATACCAAATTTTGACTTAATTTTCATTGCGTTAGTTATTCTCCGAACAGCTGCCTTTTCACCTACATCTGACTCTCTAGAAGATACACGTTTCCAAGCTTTTTCAGCCAATACTCTATCAGCTACGTTTCTTGCCTCAACGTTTTCTCTATTTTGCGAATAAGTGATATCGTGCTCCTTACAAGCAGCGTCAAGAGGATTCATTCCAGGATCACCTCGTGCAATTCGTTTTGCCAATTTCGTGCCTGGTCCACAATACTGGTATCCAGGAAGATGTAACTCTACGGGAAGTCTATTGATGATGTTATTCAGCAGTCCTCTGCCACGTCTTGCCTCTTTCGAGGTTCGCTTACGACTGACTCTAGGTTTGTCTCCGTGAACGATCATATCTGTTTGAGAGGTACTTTCAGACTAAAGAGTGAACCTATATAAACCTGACATTTATGGTTTTTTATTCAGTCATAGTCAAGATGCAGTTTGAAACACAACCTATAAAACTACCCATTGATAATTTCGATCCTCTTCTTCAAAATGGGAAAAAACAAAAACCGCATGGATATTTACTACCAAACAGTGCACGAGCAATATTTTGTGGACCTTCCAACTGTGGAAAAACAAATGCTTTATTGGCTCTATTAATACACCCAAATGGATTAAGATTTGATAATGTTTACGTTTACTCTAAATCTTTAAATCAACCAAAATATAAGTTTTCAGAAAAAGTTCTTCACTCAGTAGATGGCGTTGAGTACTATCCTTTCAATGAGCATGATGATGTTGTAATACCAAGTGAAGCTAATTCAAATTAAGTGTTTGTATTTTATGATGTAGCTTGTGAGAAGCAAGATGATATAAAAGCATTTTTTTCAATGGGGAGGCACAAGTACAAGGATTTTGACTGTTTCTATCTGAGTTAGACATTATGCTCGTATTCCTAAATATCTTATTCGTGATAATGTTAATTTGCTTCTGCTGTTTAAAGAAGATGAGATGAATCTGAAGCATATATATGGTGATCATGTTAATACTGACATGCCTTATTCGCAATCTAAACAAATGTGCTTAGCTTGCTGGTATAAGCATGGATTTGTTGTGATTGGTAAGGACAGAAATCTAAATCAAGGTAGATATAGAAAAGGTTTTGACTGTTTTGTTAATCTGGAAAAGCAATATATATGTATGTAGTGATTACATAGAGACAGTCGCACTTTGAACACTGTGGCATTAACATGTCTACACGCGATAAGGGCTTTCATACGAAAAAAAGTATTTTGCGGAAAAATGCTAAAGCTAGTGAAGCGATTCGACAAAAGCATAGATTACTAAAGTTGGGTATAGAAACAGTTGAGCAGACATTAAATGATACCTTTCCGCCAATCATTACACCGCTTGAGAAAATAGTTAATGGTTTCGAATTTGACTAATCAATGCTATGTCAATATTTTGGTCATTTGCAGAATGAGTATCGATGTGTTCGGACGTAATTTCCAGCAAGCAAAGATTTCGAGTCGCGGACCTTTTGGAATTAGATTCAAATTCACCACCGATGGACATTATTATATTGAAAAGAAAAATATGTGCAATGTGGCTGATGCAAAACATTTAAATGATGCAGTGAATTTAAATATGGTGCAAGACATGTTACAACAAGAAATTCAGACTATCTATGATGTCAAAGCTTCCTTGCGCACTGAAGTTGTTAACAATAACATGATAATTGAAACTCCAGAAATTTCCACGAATAAAAGTTTGAATATTTTGAAAGTTGATGCGGCGTCAACTCAAGAACTGGTGCATCGTAATTCAGAGCTCATTGCTCAGTTGAACACCAAGCTGAACACACTTAAAAATGGATGATGAGAAGCTGCAGCTGGTGAAGGAATTGTTGAAATGCAACCTTACGAGAAAAAAAAATATAGGCATACATACATAAATCTTAACTGCAATTGACATATTTTCGAAATTCGCTTGGGCTGTTCCTGTAAAAACCAAGAAGGGAGAAGATGTAACTGCAGCAATGGAATCTGTACTCAAAAACGGACGTGTACCAACAAATTTACATGTTGATAGAGGCAAAGAATGTTACAACTCACATTTCGAAACTCTTGTGAAGCAATACAGCATAAATTTGTACTCAACATTCAGCAATTTCAAAACATCAATTTGCGAGCGATTTGATCGAACATTAAAAAATAAGATGAGGATGCAATTTAATTTGCAGGGTAATTATAAGTGGTTAGATATATTGAAAGCTTTGATTTTGTCTTACAATGATAGCAAGCATCGAACTATTGGAATAAAACAAAACGAAGTTACTGATCAAAATGAAAAAAGATTGTTGTTTAATGTATAAAAAACATATAATGTTAAGCAAATAGTTACAAAAAATTTTTAATTGGAGATAAAGTCCGTATAAGTAAATTTAAGCATCTCTTTGAGAAAGGCTATATACCAAATTGAACAAATGAAATATTTACTATAAGTCATGTGAGGAATACACAGCCGGTCATGTATATGCTTAAAGATTATCAAAATAAAACCATTTCGGGTAGTTTTTCTGAATATGAACTTGCTAATGTTAGGCTTTCAGACATTTATCTTGTTGAAAAAGTACTAAAAAAAGGCGGAAACACGTTATTTGTAAAATGGTTAGGTTGTATTATTATTAAGTTTTGTATGATTGTGGTTTTACTATTCATAAAAATATTTGTCTTTTTATTTACATATGTACCGATCCTTAATCTAGTAAATTGAAAAAAGGCGAATTTGGATTAAATAATAAAGTTCAGGTAATTTCTCAACCACTTCTTCACAAACATTCTGATTATAAAAAGTAACCTAAGAAGCTATATAAACACGAGAGCTTGTATGAAAAAATGCATGGACGTGAAGGAAGCTAGAAGAGTATGCCAGGACAGAAAAGTGTGGCGAAAAATAGTTTGTAAACAGAGTGAATGACGCCTGAAACAAAGATCTTGGATACTAAATGTGCCCAAGTGGGGAACCACACATAAAAATTTTGTGAAGCTCTTTACTTCGGGTGATCGCTAGAAAGATTGATCAGCAGCCTGGGTCGGAGCAGTGTTGCGGAACGAACGTGTCATTTAAATGAAGAACACGAGAATTCTAGATCAATCTAAAAAATCTATACCCCCTACCTCACATTACTCCATTCCTCACCGAGCGAGTCACGCCTACCCCGAAAGGGAAATGGCTTAATGGTATAATAATAATTTCCAGAAATAAACCTTCAAATCGCAATAAGATTAGTAAATACCAGTTTTTTCATTGCTTCATTCTTCAAACTAACATAATTGTTTTGAATATAAGATTTTACACTTTTCACACAAGGTGATTTCACATTACGCCAAACACCTTCAGCAATGGTTTTAATGATAACATCCTTTGTACACTGGAACGGCATGACACTCTGTTCCAGAAGATACCGGTTGATACAAGGAGTGACATCCTGGAGATCAGCAAACGTTGTTTCTTGCAGTATGAACGGGTAATATTTTCTGGTTTCAACTTCAGTTTCTTGAATTTGCTCCAAAGCCACTATGTAATCTCCATAAGATATAGTCATGTGTATACGGAAATTTCCACAGTCGACGCATTGTTGCTTCTCTTGACCATCAAAGTACGATGAAATGATGTTTATATAACTTTCGAACATTTTCCACTCGTCAAGATTTAAGGTTATACTTGCACGAGGATGACTAGCTAACAGTTTCACCGATGATGCTAACCTTCCATCTTTTTTAAATTCAGCACCCATGATAATTTGTTTTGTGAATGATGAATTCAGATTGTATGTAGTTGAATGTAAAATTTGATTTCGATGAGTATAAGGCATGATGATTTTGATGACACTAGGGGTTTTCAGACACTGAGCGATAAGTAGAATACTGCACACTTTACATATTTTTCTCCACAAATTGTATGGAATTGCACTTTCCACCCAAATACAACATGCCAAGATGTTGATCTTCACAAGCTTTCTTCGTGTGCATGAACAAGTTTTCATTCTCTTCGAACAAGTTAGCGATTATTTGAGGTAGAAAAACGGAGAATTTGTTTTCCATGATTACGAACGTTCTCATCCCATATTTTGTTTTAACTTTCTTGATATCTGAGATTTCGTATTTTTTGTTAATTTCTAGATCTGTCAGCATAATTGATGGAAGAAAGTCTTCATTGAGGGCGGTTTTGTTTAATTTCGGGAAATCCATCTTTTTTTACTGCTTGTTATCTTCAAGATTCACAGTTTTTAATTTTTTTGTAAGCTTTCGAATATCTGATTGTAGATCTGAAATGTAAAAGTGGATATTACGTCATCATTAATTTATCAATTTATATACCATCCATATCAATCTCGAACCTTCTATATTCAGCATGAACCACTTTTTTTTAGCATGGAACAAAACCATGTCAGTAATGTCGGTAAGTAGGAATCTTGCGTTAGAACTCCCCCTGCCTATCTACTAAGGGGTCTCAAAATAGCAAAATTTATGACTGTCGTCAACTCGTCGTACGACTGTGAATAGCTTGGAAGACGTGGCAATGTGGATATGATATAGTGTCGAAATTTACTTGCTTAACAATTACAGTCCAAAGTGGAAGATACCAAAGTGAACTAATTTCTCATAAAAACTTGCACCCTCACTTCGTTAAAATTGTTTAGAATATATAAGATTGTAGAATAGACTGCATTCGGAATTTATGGAATAAGGAGAGCTTATCATATAATTTGAATAAGTTGTTCATTTTGGGAGATTGTAGAAGATTATGAAGGTCTCGATCCGATAACTTTGATCTCGTGTAACAAAATCCTGTTAAGTTCAGTTTCAAGAGGTTTCGTGAATATCGATCAAATTTGGAAGACTTGGCTGTACAAACTTCTGATGTAACATGATATTTAAGCCTATTATGAACTTGAAACATGTTAAAATATATTTGATTTTATTCTTCCTCTATGCATGTTTATACGTCCTGTCCGTTAAATATTTTCTACAATACCCGCGGCGCAACTGTTTTTGCAACATTGATTTTGAAACAGGTTTTTGCTTTGTATGCGACCTATTCATTGGTACCTGAATTAATTTTTTTTTAAGATTTCGAGCCTGAAAGTACAGGGTAGTAACTCAAACTTTAAAACAATTCCAGGCTTTTTCACAATTTTCCCGGGTAAAAATTCCTATTTTCCCTGTTGACTTATAAGCCTCGGTAATAATGCATGTATGTATACCATTAAACCATTTCCCTTTCAGAGTAGGCGTGACACTATCCGATTCGGGTGGATAGTTTTCTTGTAGTAAATAACCACAAGTATGGGCTCACCACGCCCACGATGTGCCAACAGC
The DNA here is from genome assembly GCA_932195095.1 of Andricus curvator. NCBI lineage: Eukaryota > Metazoa > Arthropoda > Insecta > Hymenoptera > Cynipidae > Andricus > Andricus curvator. Next base: position 7,506 of record CAKNYM010029703.1, on the reverse strand, counting down.
ACGCAGTATTCTTGAATGGTCACCCATCCAAGTACTAACCGCGCCCAACGCTGCTTAACTTCAGTGATCTGACGAGAACTGGTTTTTTCAGCGTGTTATGGCCGTTGGCATAATAATTATTGAAAATATAGTTATGCCTTTATTATATAAATTTTAAAAAGAATTAAACATTCTAGAACTCCAAGGTGAAATATATATAATGTAAATTATTCTAAAAGTGATTACATACTGCACATACCAAAATGTTCTGAAAACAAAGGGAATAGGGCGATTTTTCAAGAAAAAGAGGCGTATAAATTATTTTAAATGAAATTAATGTTGATACCATATTCCTAAGATTTCCAGTAGAAGTAGCATTCTCAACAAAATAGTGGAATTTGCAATACAAAAAGATGAATTTTCAACAAAATAGTTCAGTTTTCTAACTAAAAAGTAGAATTTTCTAGACAAAAAATCGATTTTTAAACCCAAAAAGTTGAATTTGCAACAAAAAAGTTTATTTTAAACCAATAAAGGTGAATTTTCAACAACAAAAACTTTTCTACCAGAAAATGAATTTTCAACCAAATATTAGAATTTTGAACCAAAAGAGATGCATTCTGGACAAAAAATATAATATTAAAGTTTTCAATGAAAGTAATTCACTGTTCGCCGAAAAAGACGAAAATAGTTGGATTTCTTATTGGGTTATATTTTTCAGTTATTTTCATTTGAGCGAAAAAAACGAGAAAAGGGGGAACAGGGAAAAGAATATGAACTTTGATAGATTGAATGCAATTGTAAGTTTCCTAGGTAAACGAAACTTTATTTTTGAATGAAGCATTAACTTTAAAATCTTAAATATAAAATAATCTTTAATATTTTTACTGAGATTGTTGGTAACACTAAGCACAATTCCAAACACATTTTTTGAAGAGAGAGACGATATTTATTGCAAAAATAAAAACAAATCTGAAATATTCCTGTTCTTCAAAAAAATTCTCGGCTATTTCCCGGCTTTTTCCCGGTGCTCAAAATTCCAGGCTAACTCCCGATTTTCTCGGTCAGCGATCACCCTGAAATATTTTTTGGATATTTTTTTCAGCAATTTGAAAGAAAAACTCTTCGGTCATTTTTCAGTATCTTCATCAATGATGCGATTTATATAAAGGCGAGTATGCATTCTAGGTTTCGAAATGAATTATTATGTGGCGTGTAATGACGAACAACGAAAAAAACACCAACTGCACTTCTTTAAAAGATTTATTGAAAATTTGCTTTGGTGGAATTATTCAACGTTACTTCGTTTAAATAAGTGTTAGGTTAAAACTAAAATATTTGCACAAAAGAATGTCTATTTACGTGCAGCAGGTAATGACGCATAATAAAAATTAGCAAAATTTTAATATGTTTCGTATTAGTTTACTGGCAAATATTCTATAATTTTAACCATCGAATAATACACAGATACGATACTTAGACTTCTTTATCAATGAATTACGTTTATATTGGTTCAAATAATAAAAAGAATCGTACAAATTCATCAATTCGTCATCGCGCATTCGAGGAAAAAAGGGGAAAATCTTTCCAAATTGAGATTCTCTTGTTTCAGTGACATGAAGTAGCAATTTACATGAATAACTAGCAGTTTTTGACCCATACTTTCAACACGTAACTATCGAACATTTTATTTTATTAACCTTCTTTTCAAAAACCTCACTCAAACATCTTGTAACCTTGTACGCAGAGAACAAAGGCAAGTCTATCACAACATTTACATTGTATAATAAAAATATGTACCTAAATGATTTAACTCAACTTGTGATGGCCGGTGATACAGTTTTTTTATACTCACGAGAAAACCTGAAGTGATAAAATATTGAAGCTATTAGGGCTCACCTGAAACAAACAAAGACAGAATCTGTTTAGTATAAAAATTTTAATTTCTTTATAAATGTAGAAAAATACATAAAAATATCAGAAATGTGTAACATTTTTTTTCGTTATTTATTTCACTATACCTCCTGTACTAGTATTTTTGATTAGAAGAATGCGAGGACATACGGTATCTGGGCAAAAGAGTTTTCAATCGTTTTCAAAATCTTATTATGTGAACCCAAATTATGTGGAAAAATATTAAACGATTATTGAGTCATAAAATACCCATTATACTCAATTTAAAAATTGGCTGGGTCCAGTCGTCCCGAAAAATTAGAAGAGATGCAAAAGGGGATGGACTAGTCATCCCGAAAATTCGGGTCGACTAGCCAAGCTTACGAAAAATATTTTACTACTCATTCCGAATTTCCGGACGACGAGAAACTTCGTAAAACTTTACATATGCAATTTCTTTTCCATAGCTCGCTGTCGATAAGTTTTATTTATTCAAATATGATCAAAAAGCATGATATGTTTGTCCATAATTTCAGGCTGAATTGGCGAATTTTGTAATATTAAATGCTTTGACGTTGGTAAATACGGCGATACCACTCTGGAAACACCAGTTCTCGTAAGATCACTGAAGTTAAGCATTGTTGGGCGCGGTTAGTACTTGGATGGGTGACCGTTCAGGAATACTGCGTTGCTGTTGGCCCGTCGTGGGTGTGGTGGGCCCACATTGGTAGTAAATATCCACCTAGAAACACTACCCGAATCGGGTAGTGAGGCAATGAACTTTCGAGTTCAAACTGCTAATCAATTTTTTATTTTTTTTTGACGTTGGTAGCAAAAATCACAAAGGCCATTTACTATAACTGAAAGTTGACGTCCTCACTTCTTGAACATACTCTATTAGCGAATTATAATTTTATACATATTTATTTTAAAAGACTATTCACATGTGCTTTTGACAGGGTCCATTGCATCTCACATGCGGCAAGTCTCTCTGCGGCAAGTCACACCTGCGGCATCTCTACCTAGCGGCATCTCTCACCAGTGGAAAGGGGACCAATATTATTTCTGTGGCTAGTCACAGGGGTGCCTTCCCGCCCCCACGAGACGTTGGAAAAGGGGTAGGGGTTTGAACAACATTATTTTTTTGGCCAGTCACAGGGGTGTGGTGAGAGATGCCGCAAAAATGTCAATTTTACTGTGAAAAATCCCGCGCTAGATAGAGATGCCGCAGTTGTGACATGTCGCAGAGAGACTTGCCGCATGTGAAATGATATGTCCCCCTTTTGACAACAACCGTAATCGAATTCATCACAATAAAAGAATTATTCATTTAATTCTGATAAATAAACAAATAAAAATCTGCCGCGCAGGTTCACATTATTGCGTAGGACTTTTGAAATTGAAGGACAAACCATCGACAACTGAGATTTAGTGATTGTGAATTTTCTTTTGTTAAAGCTCCTTCGGGTTTGACGAACATATTCTCATCACGTGTCTCGTGAGAAAAAAAGGACTGGTTGATTTAAAAACAATTTTGTTATTAAACATTTTATTGTAGCTTGCGTGTTTTTTCCCCAAAAATTAAGTTTGTTTATTTTTTTGACATTTTTCACGTTTTAAACAAAAACTACGCGAAAAATCCAATAGTGATTAATAATAAATTTGTGAATCTTTTTTGGTTGCACAATTTTTGTTTACTCATTTTTTTTCGTCTCTTGCGTAGTTTGACAGCCACATGGAATTTTTTATTTTTCATTATTTTTTGTGCGATAAAAATTTGAATATTTGATTTTTGAAGGAAATGCAGAAAGATGTTAAGATAATCTTGTAGGATTTTCAGAAAGCCACGTTTGTCTTCTCTTGACTATTTTCATATCATTCGTTGTTTGGCTTAAAATTTTCATTTTTTTTTAAATTTGAAAATGCTATAACTCTCATAATTTTCTTTTCATCAAAAAAAGTCAGAGAGATAAATTGCTCGAATTTTCGAGCACTAAAAACAACCGTACATAGAACTTGTAAATCTTTGAAAAAAGTTCTCAAAATTTTTGAAAGTGCTGTGATTTTTTTAATTTTTATCCAAAATAGCTGGCTAACGAATTCGACCATTTCTTTTAGACTTTCAAAAAGTGTGCCAGAGCTCAATCTAATCTGATAATTTTTTCGAAAGTTATCGTGCCTGCAGACTACAGACAGACTACAGACAGACACCTTCGTAAGAATCGTTTTTTCTGACCCAAGGGGGTCTCAAAACGTGGAGATTTGTTGGAAACCGACTAAGTCAAATTTTACATAAAACCAATACCTTCTCATTTGGATGAGAATGTAAAAATGACAAGGATATTTTTTTAACGTATATTGATTGACTGACAAGATGAGTAGCTTGAAAATGGAGGGGCTTATTCACGCCGCAAATTCTAAAGCCGGAGGTCTTGGAATAATGCAACAATCGTGTTCGTGAGCCACGGTTCCTTGTTGGTAACCCAGATTGGCGCTTTGCTGCGCCCTCATAGATCGAGGCACAAGCATAGATACATGAGTACCGAGTAGAGAGATGCAAGTTGGGTCGAAAATACAACCTAACGTGACACCCTCAAAGAAGCTTTGACCTACCCCTTATCCTCTCCTGACCTCATTGACTTCAAGGCCCGCTTTTCTCTACAGTTCCTGAGCTTTAACCACATAAACCGACACGGACTTCCATTCGCTCCAATCACACGCTTTTTTCACCTTACTCTGTGTGTTGGCAAGCCTCTTCAAACGTCCCATATACTTCAAGTTGTCGAGTCAAAAGCACAATGAATACGTACAAGTGACGACTCTGGACCTCAGACCTGAGATCCCTTTTATGTTTCAAGCTCACTATCTAAGATGCCTATTTTTGACCTATTCACGTCTCAGTCAAAATTATTTCTATGCACAATGAGTGATTCAAGCTATCTGAAAACTTTCCAAATATACTCAACTTCACATTTTTTTAAATTCAATTTTAAAAACTAATAACTAATTCCTTCCTTGAGATATGACGCCTCCTACCAGAGTTTCAATCATGATCATTTTACTTCCGTGCTCCAACTGTAGGGGAAAGATATCACGTCTTGTAAAGAGCATTACTTAATTATTAAATAATTATAACTTATATGTACTTATATGTACCTTCAAAGCTTTGAAATCCGTTGAAATCCGTCAATCTTTTTAAATCCCTTAAAATCTTTAAATCGCTTAAAATTCGTAGGAGTTCCTTGAAATCTTACAATTTCTTTTGGAATCCTTACATACCTTAAATCTCGTGAAATTCCCAGTCATTCCAGAGAAAGTCGATCAAAATCCCGTAAAATATCTTAATAAT
>CAKNYM010029696.1:1156-15651 GCA_932195095.1 Andricus curvator | reverse complement strand
AGGTTTACCTTTGACTGAATTTGAAAAGGGAATTAAGTTTTTAATGAATCAAACAGTTTTCCAATTTAATAATATTTTTTACCGACAAGTGTATGGGACTCCTATGGGTTCTCCTATATCACCTGTTTTAGCTGACCTTGTTATGCAAGATTTAGAGTCAATAGTTATGAAAAATTTAGATTTTACCATTCACACATATTTTAGATATGTCGATGACACTTTTATTATTTTACCTAATGATAAATTAGAATATGTTTTACACCAATTTAATTCTTTCCATCCGAGGCTTAAATTTACACATGAAATAGAAACTAACAATTCCATTTCCTTTTTAAATGTTAAAGTTATTAAGAACAATGATGGCACTATTATCACGGATTGGTACAGAAAAGATACTTATTCAGGCAGATACATTAACTTTTTTTCTAACCATCCTATTCAGCATAAAATAGCTATTATTAAAAATCTCGTGGACACTTCGTTTAAATTATCACATGAATCTTTTCACAAGTCTAATATTGAATTTAGAAAAAATATTTTGTTTCTTAATAATTACCCAAAAGAGTTTGTGCAAACACACATTAATAATAAATTGAAAGCCCGTAAGGATTCTTTATCACAACAAATTTCACATCTAGATTATGATTTGGATTTCAAACGTATTGTTTCTGTACCTTTTCATGGTAGTTTGTCTTTTGATGTAAAAAGAATTTTGAGTGAATTCAACATAAAAACAACATTTAGGATTGATTCTAAACTTGATAAGTTCATAAAACTGGGCAAAGATTCTCTCGACATTTTTCAGCTTAGTAATGTAGTATATAAAATTGTTTGTTTAAATTGTGATAAATGCTGTGTAGGTGAGACCGGTAGATTACTTTCCACTAGAACTAAAGAACATAACGATAATTTTAGACACAATCCTAAGAACCATAAAGTTATTGCAAAACATCGGGTTGAAACTGGTCATCAATTTGACTGGGAACATGTATTGGTTTTACACCATGAACCTAATGAGTTTAAAAGACTTGTAGCGGAAATGTTTTTCATTAAGAATGAGGGTGATAATTGTTTAAATATAAAAACTGATCTAAATAATTTTAGTCCATTATACAACGTAATACTAGATTCTTTAATTTAAGATCCAATGTTGTTTTAAGCATAGTTTTATCATCATTTCATTATTATTGTTACAATTTTAGTAGTTGTTAATTTGATATTAACTAACTGTTCTACCAATAATTTGTTACTTAGACTTTATAAAAACAAAAATTACAAATTTTAATTAGAATTAAGGAACCTATTATTTTTCTGACTTACTACGTTACTGCACTTTTATGTTTCTATTACTTCATGCTCTTACCTGCATTCACTTGATGTTAATCCTTACCATGGAGCAGTACGTTCGTTCTGTCTCCCATTTTAAATTTAAAAAGAAAATTCTTCAAATAATTTTTTAAATATTGTTAGTGATGTCATAATAATGGACCTTACTATTTTTTAACATCTCAAAGTTAAAATGTTAAAAGCTCAGGTAAATAATTTCACAATTTTTAATCTTTTTCTTAACCTTAATTTTTTCATTCGTATATGTTTCGTTATGTATATGAAATGGTTTTCTTCATTTACAATTTCATTAATTTTTTTCACAGAACTTAATTGAGATGAGAATCTTTTAAGAGCATGAATCTGTATTTCTTTTTACTACGACAATTTGGCTTTTGCCAAATTTAAAAAAAAATAAAGGACTTTTATTTGACTTGGATTCCTGTTTCCTGAAGAGGAGGGCATTTGACTCTCGAAACGTCGATGATTAAAGGATCTTCTTAACATCATCAAGGTCTTTTTATTTGGTCTGAAGTAGGTCATCTTATACCTTTCACTTTAATTAAGTAATTTGTAACTAAATAATTTGAAATGTTTCAATCTAAAATTATCAAACACTTTCAATTTAAAAATTCTTGCATATTAGATAGATAAACGTTTATTCTTTAGCCTGCTGGCCTTAAAAAATTGACTTGCTTACACATCCATTTTTTACAGAATTTTCTTAAAACTAACCCTTAAAACTAACATCCTTCCACACCTGATCTCTAACGCCGCTCGCTCTTATCGCATTGCCTTCCTCGGTTCGCCTCGCCTCGCTCGCATGTCCCTGCTTTCTTGCTTTGTCTCGCATTACCAAACTCTGCCTCCGCGGCTATTACCTAATACTTATCTACTATTTACAATATTTACATTTACTTATATTTACTTCCTCCTCTATTTACAATCTTTCCTTCTCCATTCCTCTTCCTCCTTCCTTCTCTTCTTCTCCATCTTACCCAAAACTCCCTTCACCCATGCTACTGCCCTTTTGTCCCCCCTTTCATGCATCAATACCTCCATGCAACACATTCAGTTCTAACCTTTTCTTATCCAGATATCTTCTCAACCTCTTCATCATTTCCTTTAAGGCCTCCTCGCTTTTTGCCAACAACACTATGTCATCTGCATACGCTAGCGACCAAATTCTAACCCCTCCTATCCTGACTCCTCCTACCACTCCGGCCTCCAGCTTACTTTCCATATCCACAATTAAAATCGCAAAAAGCGTTGGGCTAAGCGGACACCCTTGTCTTAACCCCCTATCCATCCAGAATCCCTCCGAAATCCCCTGTCCTCCTCTTACCTTATCTTTGGTCTCTTCATATATCTCCCTTACCCTCTCGATCAGGCCTCTCTCCACTCCCCTATCCTCCATCGCCTCCCACAACCTCCCCCTATCCACTGACGGAAACGCGCCTTTTAGATCCACAAAAAACGCGTACACTCTCGACCCCTTCTTCGCTAATTCCCTATCCACAATGTGCTGCAGAACGTAGATATTGTCGATAGTACTCCTACCTGCCCTAAAGCCCGCCTGCGTCTCCGGCAATATTCCTTTCCCCTCGACATCCTTCCGCAGCCTCTCCGCCACCACCATCGCGTATACTTTATACGCCGTATTCATTAGCGTAATTCCTCTATATTTTTCCTGCCTATCCCTATCTCCTTTCTTATACAGAGGTACTATTAACCCTTCTCTCTACCCTCGTGGGAATCCCTCCCCCCTCCATACTTTCTTCACTACCTCCTTCAGCCTCTCCCTAACCTCTTGTGTACTAAACAGCCATGCTTCGTTCTCTACCCCATCCAGCCCTGCTGATTTTGACCTTCTTAACTTCCTTATCTGTTTCTCTATCTCCTCGTCATTCAACTCCTCCATCTCTGCCTCTCCCGTTCTTCTACTGCCATCATCTCTCTTCCTTGAATCCGAGCCCTGGAATGATTCTTTAAAAAACTCCCTCCACTCCTGACTCCCTATCTTCTCGCTTATCCCTACTCTCCGCTTCCTATACTCCTTCTCCAGCTCTTTCTCCTTTTCCTGTTCTTTCTTCTTACACATCAATCTAAACCCCTTCCTCATTTCCACGTACTCCTCCCTTTTACGCAGTACCCTCTTTCCACTTCTTATATTTCCTCTTCACCTTCCTTTTCATCTTTTTACATTCCCTATCCCACCACGGCTTCACCATTCCTTTCTTCTTCTTTTTAAATACCTTCTTTTGCACGCACCTTTTCACTTTCTCTTTTAAATCCTCTCATATCTCTTCCACCGTCTCCCCTTCGAAGCGCGCCATCCCTAACTGCTCCTTATACTTCTCTATCGCCTCCCTCGTCCAGCTAACCCTCTCCCCCGTCGCCACTTCTTCCCCACCTTGTCTTCCGCCGTTCTCACCCCTTATCCACAACCCTAATGGCTGATGGTCTGACTCTACCCTCTCTTCTACTGCGAATCTCTCCATCTCCTCCCACCCTTGCATATTCATAACTACATAATCTATTACCGATACCCCCACCTTACCTACGTATGTGTATTCTCCCTCTTCGTCCCCAGTTGCCATACCATTTTCCACCGCCCAGCCTCTATCCTCCATCCAGTCCCTTAGAATCAACCCCTCCTTATTTATTAACCTATCTTTCGAATTCATATTTAAATAGCTCTAAATTTCAAATTATTGAATATACTGAATACAACAAATTTAAAATGTCTCAACTATTAAGGCTTTAAATATTTTTGAAATTGCGATTAGCCCTTTGACGAACATCATAACATACAAAACACCTTTCTTTTTGAAAGTCCAGGTGCATACATTTTTTATTTTTTGACCTTATACAAAAAAAATATTTAGCAATTTCTTCAGTAAAATTCCTTTTTTTGCAGCTGTTTTGTAGACTAAATAGCACTTTCTTTTATTGAGAAATCACAATCAAAATAAAAAAATCAGATTTTATAATTTTGCTTCTTTTTACTTCTTTCTAATCTAAAACAGTTATTAGATGGAAGAATGTTGTTCTTTTTTAGTTTTAAAAACGGACGGGAAGACCATGGAGAGCCCCCCTGGCGCTCAAGCTATAAAGCCTATTATGCCACAAGAATGTTGTTTCTTATAGACAAAAAAGTGTTAAATATATATATTATATATATATTATATAATAATATATATTAGAAACGCTATAAATTTGAAATTAGTCTACTTTTTCATGTTTGCGACCTACAATTATTCAAGTTTAAAGGTTAAAATTACAATTGTGAAAAATAAAAAATATTGTAATTAATTTATATTTTAAACCAAAACCATTTGTATACTTCAATCTAAATGCAGCTGAAAACATTGAATTTAAAATGCGTCGAATTCAAGATATATTTCGCAAAGGAAACTGAAAGCAGGGGATCGACTTTCAAAAAAAGCAACTAAAAGTAAGAAAGTGACTCGCTGGCTTGCAATAATGCATTAAAAATGGTGTATTTCCACATTTTTAACGTTTAAATTTAAACCAAAAATTTTTTTTTTGACCTTACCTATAACTTAAACGAAAATTGTGAAAATCCAAACAATAAGCCCGCGTTCTGAAAATGAGGAAAATTTTAACGTTAAAGTTCAAGTTGTCAAATTGAATTTTAACGTTAAAATTCAAGTTCTCAAATTGAAACCTTAAGAATTAAAAAAGTTTACAATATTAGTCTTTTGTAATTTGTATTGGAATCCTAAAAGAGTATAATGGGTTCGGAATCGAAAGACATACAGCAAAGATATACTACAGCACACAGCTTGATTATCCGCGCATAAACAAAAAATTTCTTGTTTGCAGGATTTTTCAATTTTCGGAAGTTTACATTTTTTTACATACCTAGAGGTTAAGAAAGTCTACCCAATTTTTTTGGATTTTATTAACTTATTTCCTGAGAGATAATTCCTATTAAATTCACCCCCGTTTACGAGTGACCCAGGAAAATTGGATATATAGTGATTTTTTTAATTTTTGTACTTAATGAGATTATCTTTATAACTTGTGATTTCAAAAATTTTCATATAATGAAATTTCTTTTTTACATAAATACTGTAGGAAAAAATCGACAAGATCCCCGTGACGAAATGATAAATACAGCAAATTTTCTGTACTTCTAGGGACGACTAAAATATCCCGAAAAATAAAATTCCCGACTCTGTAAAACTCCCCAATAATAAAATTCCAAAAATAATAAAATTCCCGAACAGTTCATAATATTACCGAATTTAAAAATTCCCAAATAATAAAATTGCCGAATTATAAAATATCCGAACTAGAATATTCCATGATTATAAAATTACAGAAATTACATAATTAAAAAATTGTTTCCTAATAAATATTATTTATTTATCAAAAATACGATAATAAAATATTTTTATCAAAGAAATTTTTGTTTAATATTTAGAGTTTTTTAAAATTAGTGTTTGAATTTCAAATAAAAATAATTCTACAAAAATTGTATAAACAAATTAATGTAAAAACACGTGCGCGTTTATTACTTCAAAAAATACTATGTACATTTTCAACCAAAATTTTTTATCCAGTAATATATTTTTTTCATTGTTATTTTAAATTTAAACTGTAATTATTGAAAACTTTACACATTAAAAAAGTTTTTTTTCTGGTATAAATGTTTATTTATTTTAATTTAAACGAATATTTATTAAAGAAACTCTTTTTCAGCATGGCTTATCTCGAAATTTATGTTTAGTTTTTTTTTTTTTAAATTAAAAATTCGATTTTCAAAAAAACGTTTTTTAACATTTTTGAAAAATACTATGTACAAAAAACCTGTCTCAAGCTTCAGATCTGGAAAAATTCTATACATTCTATCATTCATAGAAAAGCGTGAACGTATTAGAAATTATAATATTTAACAAATATAAACATAATTATCTTTTTGAGAGTATTACTCTCACAGTTCAGTTTATTTATTAACATAATATCAGTGCTTCTGCCATTCTTAATTTTTCATTATTTCTTCCAAATATGTATTTTCGGTGTGCCTCGACATGCGCTACTTATTATTACATTCGGAAGCGCGGTGTTTATGAAGCGATACATGTGAAACTTTTCTAAGCTAAAAAAATCTTTCTACTGTTTACCCTCATATTTTACGAAGAAAGAGAAAACCAGCGCATCTCTGCCAGCGCACAACTTCGTAGTACGGTGAGGGCAGCACCTCGATATGCCAGAAAATGTGATATGGTTCCCCACTCTAACACCCCGTACCGCATCTACGTTTATAATATCTTTGTTACAGTTGTCAGCAATGGCACTGTCAGCGGTTTCCGAACGCCTAAAAAAACTACTGGCAGTACTAGTGCTGCCAGTCAGTTCGAGAATTGACTGGGAGTACTGGATGTACTGGCGTGACGTCATAAAAATTACTGCTGTGAGAATGGCGAGGGCGATGAGAAGTGTTGCAGTGATGCCAACGTAGACAAAATTATTATTTGGAGCGTTGCGATTGGCTGTCGACCGAAGAACGTCATCAATCATGGCGATTCCGTGTAATTTTGCGTGCCGTAATTTTTACTGGAATTACTGGATTGAAAAGCATGTGTAATATCACTGGGAGCAAGATGGTGGCAATAAGCTTGGTTTTATTTCAGAAAATAGTTATAATTAATTCATTATTATATTATATTAATGAATTAATTAATTTATAAAGGGCTTCCACATAAATACAAAAAGGTAGTAATAAGTAAAGCACAAGTTGCTAAATTAATTGTTAAAAAAATATATATTAATAATAATTGCCACACGGTGCGAAGTTTTTTATTTTTTAGGACATCTTGATTCAAATATCAAATAAATACCTAACTTTTTTAAATAAGGCAATATGACAAGTGCATACTTTATATTTTATAATTTGAAACGGACCCGCACTTTTCGGCCGGTACTGATTTTGTTCGAAACATTAGAAAACCTCCATCTTATTTGAATTTTTTCTAAATTAATCATTGTTCAACTGTTATTTGCAAATCAAAAATCAATACTTTTACTTTCAAATTACAAATAAAAAAATTATAATGGTAACATTCAAAGTTTAAATTTATCACTCTGAAATTGTGACAATTCAGTTTCGAATTGTTTAATATTGAAAGTTGTTCTATTTTTTTTTTGTTAATTTAAAAATTCCAAATTGAATGGGTTAAAAATTGAATATTTTATACTGAAACAATACTTGAATGAGATTTTTAAATTGAATAAAGGCGTTCATTTATGAATATATTAATTTGAAGTGATTTTTTAATTGAAGATTGTTTATGGAGACTGAATCGGACGTTTACATTTGCGTAACTACTGAGGTTTTCGAATTGAATTAGTTCAATTTTTAAGGTTAAAATATGTACATTATATCATTTTGAACAGATCCAGAATCGTCTCGTAAAATCAATTACTCTTCAATTTTAATACTCAAACTATACATTTCAGTTTTTAAAAGCATTATTTAATTTATATTTACAGCTAATATATTTAAAAAGTTTTTTTATTTGCCGGACAAAAAATAAATTCACTTTCATTTCCCGATTTCTCCCGGTCGCGAGTCTAACTCAATTTAGCACAACTTTAATTTTTTTGAAATATTAATTTTTCGGTTCTAACTTCCGGGACAATCATTTTATTCCTTGAAAGATTTTCTACAAATCTCGTAGATAATTTTTTATCTTAAGAAATGTATGTAAAAATTATACTATTATTATTTTGATAAAGAATATTCTTCTTTAGTAAAATTGTTGTAATAAAAGCGTTTCGAAGAGATTTTTTTCAATCTTTCGAGGAATAAAATGAATATTTATAGGTCGACCAAGGTTAATTTCCTTTATAAATTTTGGATTACATCGCATTTTTTCCAGTTGTTTTTACTATAGTCCAATTTAGTTTTGTATCTTTGGGCGAAGGAATCCGTTCTATAGTTTGACAAATATTCTTTACAGATCAATATTTTGTACAGAAAATTACCTTGAGTGACCTTTAATTATTATTTTATAAACGTGAAACAAATAACAGATTTCAATGTTTCCTATGGAAAACACAATCCATGAGTGACAGAACGAAATCAGAAACAATAATAGACTCAATTTATTCAGAAACAATAATAGAGTCAATTTATTCAGAAACAAGCACTTTGAACAAAATTGACCTTGAGCGAACATTAAATATATATTTTTTAATTTTGACAAAAATCAGATGTTATTTTCTCACAAAAATAATTTTTGGGGGTGCCAAATTATTAAAAAATAAATAAACCTTGAAGAGCACCCTTTTAGAGAGCTTTAAAACTAAACATTTGTTCAGTTCTTTCAAGCACTCCTAATTTTCAATAGTCCTACTTTCAAATTTATCTGAAGTTATACTATTTTAGTCGTTCTAAAATAATTATTCAAGTATTAAAAGACGTTCCTTTCTAATCTTGAAACTCCAAACGATTTCAATTTGTAACTAAATAATTTGAAATGTTTCAATCTAAAATTATCAAACACTTTCAATTTAAAAATTCTTGCATATTTAAATAGCTCTAAATTTCAAATTATTGAATATACTGAATACAACAAACTTAAAATGTCTCAACTATTAAGGCTTTAAATATTTTTGAAATTGCGATTAGCCCTTTGACGAACATCATAACGTACAAAACACCTTTCTTTTTGAAAGTCCAGGTGCATACATTTTTTATTTTTTGACCTTATACAAAAAAAAAATATTTAGCAATTTCTTCAGAATCGTCTTGTAAAATCAATTACTCTTCAATTTTAATACTCAAACTATACATTTCAGTTTTTAAAAGCATTATTTAATTTATATTTACAGCTAATATATTTAAAAAGTTTTTTCATTTGCCGGACAAAAAATAAATTCACTTTCATTTCCCGATTTCTCCCGGTCGCGAGTCTAACTCAATTTAGCACAACTTTAATTTTTTTGAAATATTAATTTTTCGGTTCTAACTCCCGGGACAATCATTTTATTCCTTGAAAGATTTTCTACAAATCTCGTTGATAATTTTTTATCTTAAGACATGTATGTAAAAATTATACTATTATTATTTTTATAAACAATATTCTTCTTTAGTAAAATTGTTGTAATAAAAGCGTTTCGAAGAGATTTTTTTCAATCTTTCGAGGAATAAAATGAATATTTATAGGTCGACCAAGGTTAATTTCCTTTATAAAATTTGGATACATGTCAAACTTTTCTAACCTAAAAAAATCTTTCTACTGTTTTACCGTCATATTTTACGAAGAAAGAGAAAACCAGCGCATCTCTGCCAGCGCACAACTTCGTAGTACGGTGAGGGCAGCACCTCGATATGGCAGAAAATGTGATATGGTTCCCCACTCTAACACTCCGTACCGCATCTACGTTTATAATACCTTTGTTACAGTTGTCAGCAATGGAACTGTCAGCGGTTTCCGAACGCCTAAAAAAACTACTGGCAGTACTAGTGCTGCCAGTCAATTCTCGAACACAGCCTAGTAGAATAGTGGAATAGTTTTGACCAGTGAGGTGACTGCTAGAGCTTGTGCAGGCACCTCATGGGTCAAAACTGTTCCACTATTCTACTAATCTACTTCCATGGGACTGCGCCCTCACACAGATTAGGCATGAAGCACTGGATCGTGGCACTAGCGCCTCGCGTTTTTGGTTCTTAAACTAAACCTAACTAAGCCTTCCCCTGCCGTCTCGGTCCCCTTAGCGTGCATCAAGCTGCCCGCTGCATTGTCGCCTCTATTCCTATCTTCCCAATATGACCACCCACCTCATCTCGGGCATCACTGTCAGAGCGCTTTCAAGGTGCTGTCCCATGTGGGCAGAAAACGTCGGCGTAAACCAGAAACTCATGAGAGTAAATTTGCCTTTTGGAACGGTCCGTCTCTTTCACTCTTATGAGTTTCTGCTTTACGCCGACGTTTTCTGCCCACATGGGACTGCACCTTCACACGATTGCAGATCAGCAGATTGCATGCAGTAAGTTCACAAGAGTAAAAGATATAGGCTGTTCTCCATCTTGAAACTTCAATTGTTCTAGTTAATGATTCATAATCTTAGTTGAAAATTAATCTTTTTGGTTTAAAATGCAACTATTGCAGTTGAAGACTCATAATTTTAGTTAATAATTCATCACTTTGTTTAAAAATGTAAAGATTTTTTTGAAAATTATTTGATTTTAATATTTTTACTAGGATATTAATTACATTACATTTTCCATAGTAATAATAATAAAATACTATACTAAAATATATAAAATATACTATACTAAAATAATAATAAAATAATAGTAATAATAATAAAATACCTTATTCTTAGTCCGTCACCATATTTGTGTAAATTTGAAGCATTTAAAATAAGCGCGCGTATTGCGGCGAATAACGTGACTTTCCCCTTCCAACACAACGCTTGCGCAGTTGAAAAAGTCGCGGTCTATTAGCATCACTGCCTTCAAGCCACTTCCAGCTCAGCAGTGGGACTCCGATACCGTGTCGAACGTCGAAAATCGAACGGACCTCTTTTTCTAACGTGTAGAGATAGACAGAGAGATTCGTTCGACTTTCAACTTCGAAACAGCATCATAGTCCCACGGCAGGGGTGCTATTCTTGAGTTCACTCGACGGTTTTTCGGTAGGTATTCAAATCGACGAGAAAACAATTTACCGAAAACGCAATTCGCCGAAAAACGGAACTTCAGAGTATAGGAATAGTGTAATAGAAATAGAGTAGTGTTGATTATTTCGATGGGAAATTGATATTTATGAGCAAATATGATTTGATCTTATATAAAAAAGGGGGTTGAAATATTTAAAAGTTATGTTTGATTATATTAATGGGAAATTTATATTTATCATCAAATAAGAGTAGATCTTATCCAAAAATAGGTAGTTGGAATGTTTTGAGGTTATGTTTCATTATATTGATGGGAAATTGATATTTATCAGCAAATATAATTAGATCATATCCAAAAATGGGTAGTTGGAATGTTTTGAGGTTATGTCTGATTATATTGATGGGAAATTGATATTCATCAGCAAATAAGATTAGATCTTATCCAAAAAAAGGTAGTTGGAATGTTTTGAGGTTATCTCTCATTATATTGATGAGAAATTTACATTTATATGCAAATACGATTGGATCTTATTAAAAAATAGGTTGTTGGAATTTTTGAGGATATGTTTGTTTATATTGATGAGAAATTGGTATTTGTAAGCAAATATGATTAGATTTTATCCAAAGATAGGTAGTTGCAATGTTTCGAGGTTATGTATGAACGTAGTGATGGGAAATTGATATTTATAAGCATATATGATTGCACATTATCCAAAAACTGGTAGGTGGAATATTTTGAGGTGCTGTTTCAGTATTTTGGTAGGGAATTTAAATTTATAAGCAAATATGATTGGATCTTATCAAAAAATAGGTAGTTGGAATGTTTGAGGTTATGTTTGTTTATATTGATGGGAAACTGGTATTTGTCAGCAAATAAGATTAGATCTTATATAAAAACAGGTAATTGGAATATTTAAAGGTTATGTTTATTTATATTGATGAGAAATTAGTATTTGTAAGCAAATAAGATTAGATAAGATTAGATTATATTAGATAAGATTTTGGAGGATTTTCGTTCAAAGGATACATTTTCGGTGGTCAAGTTCCGACGAATATCTATTCTTAGATAAAAAAGTGGCATACAAGTGAAACATTTTATAAACTTATCAAAATCGGTGCCATTTGTATAAAGTATGGGATTACTTTAGTCTACTTGATTAAAATATAATTTTCAAAAATATTTTGAAAAATTTTCGGTCAACGAATACATTTTCAGGGGTCTCGTTCTGTCGAAGATCTTTTCTGCTTGTAAAAAGTGACATACAAGTGAAACCCTTTATGAACTTGTTAAAATCGTGATACATGATATAGAAAGAATGGATTAATTTTGTGTGCATAATTAAAATATCTTTTTTCATAGATATTTTAAAGTACTTTCTTTCAAAGAATACATTCCCGGGTGTCTCATTCTGAGGTTGGTCATACATACGATCACGATTTTAACAAGTTCATAAATGGTTTCACTTGTATGTCACTTTTTACAAGCAGATAATATCTTCGACAGAACGAGACCCCTGAAAATGTATTCGTTGACCGAAAATTTTTCAAAATATTTTTGAAAATTATATTTTAATCAAGTAGACTAAAGTAATCCCATACTTTATACAAATGGCACCGATTTTGATAAGTTCATAAAGTGTTTCACTTGTATGCTACTTTTTTATCTAAGAATAGATCTTCGTCGGAACTTGATCAACGAAAATGTATCCTTTGAACGAAAATCCTCCAAAATCTTATCTAATCTAATCTTATTTGCTTACAAATACCAATTTCTCATCAATATAAAAAAACATAACCTTTAAATATTCCAATTACTTGTTTTTATATAAGATCTAATCTTATTTACTGACAAATACCAATTTCCCATCAATATAAACAAATATAACCTCAAACATTGCAACTACCTATTTTTTGATAAGATCCAATCGTATTTGCTTATAAATGTAAATTTCCCATCAATATAATGAGAGATAAGCTCAAAACATTCTAACTACCTATTTTGGATAAGATGTAATCTTATTTGCTGATAAATATCAATTTCCCATCAATATAATCAGACATAACCTCAAAAAATTCCAACCACCTATTTTTGGATAAGATCCAATCGTATTTGCTTATAAATGTAAATTTCCCATCAATACAATGAGACATAACCTGAAAACATTCCAACTACCTATTTTTGGATAAGATCTTATTTTATTTGCTGCTAAATATCAATTTCCCATCGATATAATGAGACATAACCACAAAACATTCCAACTACCTATTTTTGGATAAGATCTAATTTTATTTGCTGATAAATAACAATTTCCCATCAATATAATGAGACATAACCTTAAAACACATCAACAACCTATTTTGGATAAGATCTAATCATATTTGCTGATAAATATCAATTTCCCATTAATATAATCAAACATAACTTTTAAATATTTCAACTCCCTTTTTTATATAAGATCTAATCATATTTGCTCATAAATATCAATTTCCCATCGAAATAATCAACACAACCGAAAAAATTAAATAATTTTACTTAATGCAACGACATCTGCTATTTCTTTCCTTAATCAGTTACCAACTCTGTAATGTTATCAAGGTGCGAGAGCCCTTCTTCTATCTTTTGCTGCGGGACCTGATTCCTATACTCTGAAGTTCCTTTTTTCGGCGAATTGCGTTTTCGGTAAATTGTTTTTTCGTCGATTTGAATACCTACCCGGTTTTTCGTATACGAAAATAGTCGAGTAGTAGTAGCTATTCTCGAGTCGTTCGTTCGGTTTCGTATACGAAAATTTTCGAATACTTTGCAATGAGTGGGTTAGAGGCATTCGAAACTGAAAGTCGTATGCGAAAGTAGTAAAATCTGTGAAAGTGGGAAGCATCATGGTGGCAGGTGGAGAAAGATATGAGGAATAACATAACATAATAAAACTTATAGAATTCTGCTGTCATGTAATCATGCCGTTACGAGACATAATTAACATAAACGTTATTCAGCTGTTAGATGATGCAGTAAGACATGCATATAATAGAATGGGAATTCATAAACGTGATGATCCTTTTGAGTTATATGAATAAATATTTGTATAAATATGATAAATATGTCATGTCCTGGCAAAAGTATCGGGTAGGAATTCCTTCTGAACCAATCCGAATCATTCCGAAATTTGTATTCGAACCAATCCGAAAAAATTTCTACATTTCGTTCGATTCAAATCGTTTAAAAATTAATCCGACTCAATTCTGTTCAATTCGAACTCCAAAACGAACTAAAGTTTCAATCCAAATGAATCCGAATCAATCCGCACTCGGATTTATATCCACTGAATTTCCAATCCGAATGAATCCGAGTTCGGATTGAATTGGATTCATTTGGATAGATAATCGTTTTAAGTAAATCCGAGTTCGAATTCATTCGTATTGAAAATTTGGTTCGGATTTATTCGGATTGAGTCGGGATAATTTTTAACCGATTTGGATCGAACGAAATGTAGACATTTTTTCGGCTTGGTTCG